>PVLD010027420.1:0-20805 GCA_004027595.1 Dinomys branickii | reverse complement strand
TGCTAAGCAATAATCGATGACGGGTTATTTGATCAATCTTGTATGTCTGTATGTGTTGTCCTGAACACACACTTCGAAGATATCAATATGTAAAGCAGCAACTATTGGTGTTTTTTTGTTATTGTTGTTGTTGTTGCTGTTGTTGATGTTTGCCTGTTTTGTTTTTTGTCTTTGGATTTTTGGTTTTTGTGTTTTTTCTGTTGTTGAGAGAATTGATTGTCTGACTAAATTTGCATGTCTGTATATGGGTTTATGTATTTACACTTCGAAGATATCAATGGATAAAGCAAAGACCACTGTTGAGGTCATATCACCTTGTCTATAGATTAGTTGTGATTGTACTATTTTTTATGCTAATTGGTGTCTGTTTGTCAATATGTTTTTGTACTTCTTTTTTTTTAAATTAAAAAAAAAAAAGAAATTTTTCATCTTCTAGAGACAGTGTATATTGGTGCCATGGAAAGCCAAAAGGAAAAGACAAGTCAGGGTGTTGGTCACTTTCCTCGTCGCTGACGCTGAGGAAGGATACCTGACACTACTCACATAGAGAGAAGCTTCTGTTAGCTCACAGTTGGTAGAGGTTTCGGTCCCTGGCCACTGGCTCCGAGGTAAGGCGGCATGGTGGTGGGCATCGTAGAGGAAGAGCAGTCATGGGATGGGACAAGGAGAGAACAAAGGGAGGAACAGGACAGGAAGATCGGCCTTTCTGGACCACAGCCCCAGTGGGCCCCTCTTCCAAATAGACTCCACGTCCTAACAGCAGGTCCACCACCAGGAACTACTGTCCAATCATCTTCCACAAGCCCCACCTATGAGCACATGGGGCTCTTGAGGGACATCTCAGTATAAACCACAAAGCTCACATTCAAAAGGGCTGGTTTCCCCTTCCCCACTGCTTAGTAACAGGTTGGCATTGAATAGTTATTGAGTAGAGTGGCACAAGTTCAAGTGGTGCTTTCAGATTTCCTGTGTTAGTGTAGTGCGCTACAGCGATCCCGGGGGAAGTCAGAGTATGAGAATCAGAGTGAGCTGGAAGAGCAAAGGTTTGCACTTCTTATCTTCACCACCAAGGAGACCATGCAGAGAATCTGCTACTTCTCAGCATCAAGGCTTCCTAAAACACACACAAGGGTTCTGAGGTTTCACAAATTTCTCCTCTACTAAGAGCCCAGCCCTACCCCCCCACTCATAAACAGTGGAAACAAAACGCAGGCCCTGCAACATATATTATAACCACTAACATGAGTTCAAAAGACCACTGGAAAGACATGATCCTTGAAAATCAAACCTTTATTCTCATTATTTATTCAAGATGGCACTTTCATATCATCTTATGGGTTCATATTTTCAATATGCTTTGTGTATTCACAAAGAAAGAAAAATATATATTGCTGGTAGAAACTTATAATATCCTCAGGAAGGATATTGTAATGGTTCTGTCCCAGAAAATGCTGTTTCATTTCCCTCTAATGTGATATTACATGTGTCATTCTTTGACACAAAGAATTTTATTTCAAAATGTGTCCCCTGGTGAAGAAGCTAGCTTTGGCACACTGTTACCCCCAAAAAAATGCTAGTCATGTAGTAAACAGATTGCACAAATGGAAGCCAGGAAATTCAAATTCTATTACCAGTCTTTCTACCAACTATTAATTAATGTGTAACCTTATACTGTGCACCCTTATGAAGTTTCAGTTTCTTCACCTGTAAAATAAGACACCTGCACCAGCGGCTTTCATCACACACAAAACTTCTCTTTTTTTTTTTTTTTTGCGGTACTGGGGATCAAACTCAGGACCCTGCGCGTGCTAGGCAAGCGCTTATTCCACTGAGCTATATCCCCAGCCCCACACACACAAAACTTCTCAACACCTTCCCTCACAGTTTTTTACCTTCTTACTCTTTTCCGCTTGTCAATGGCCTTTTATTTTCCTTCCTTTACCTTTTGTAGGTGGCCTATATCTGCAAGGATATAGGGTGAGTGAACAGATCCATAGCTTCAAACAGTCAGTAATTGAACTCAAACCTCCATCGGAAGAGTTCAAGACTTTCTATTTCTGTGCAGAAAACACGACAGAAAACCAACGGTAAGCCAAGGTCTTCATATTTCATCTTTTTATAGCTCCTGACAAGGTCTTTTTAGAAAGCCCTCATCCTTCTTTTCCAGTTCCATATGTTCATTTAAGTCCATTCCTTTCTTTGAGGTCTCCATAATTAATATTCCTTGGGGTTTTTTTCTTGCAGTGCTCCCTCAGATGACTATTCTGGAAGAATTTTTTAATGGAAATGTAGTCCTCAATTCTTCCCAAGGTAGTGACTGCCTCAGGCTTCAATATGAAAAACCCATTAGCACCATAATCTGTAAAATATTATAATTAATTAATCCATCAGTCTTTATTTCACCTCTATTCACATATATGTTGGTTGTTTTCTTTCATTAGAAGCCACTGAAGGGCACAGAACTTACCTAACATGTGACATATTCAGTGTCCAAATTGGAATGCACAAATGAAAACTTAGTTCATAATGACTCTGAAATATAAAAGCAATAAAGTTAACAGTGACAAAACTCTGAAGCAGAGCAATGTTCTCTGGTACCAAGAGCATCCCCCTCTGCCCTGCCGTCTTCCTAACCTGAGTCTAATCTCCCAAAACATCTGGTGCCTTCCGTCTCCTGCCTCCACCCTCACCTGCTCCGTGATGGTCTTGATCATCCCCCACTGATCTAGACCTGTTCGTCCAAACATCTGGAAAAAGGGAGATGGTCTAACAAAGAAATTTCAAAGCAGAGCACCTGACTGTTAGGAAGTGCGCAGAACTCTGGGTCCACAAGCTTCCCTGTTGACCCCTCAAGTTAAACTTACAAAGTAGCACAAATTTCATCACCCTCTCAGAGAATCATGAAGCGCATTAGACAGTATTTCTGAGGCACACTGCTGGAAGCACTCCTGGCTAACTCATTTTGGGCATAGTTGGTATTATTTTTTACACGAAATTTTCCCTGGAAATAACTGCTATATGAATATGTTTTATTGAAAATATTGATCAAGGAAAAGAAAAGAAGGAAAAGGAGACCGAACTGGAGAGTTTGTTATGGTTTTCTTGAATTCAACAAATACTTTGTATAGCAATATTTCATTACTGTAGGTGTGAGCAACTAAACTTCACATTTCAATAGATACAATAAAATACTAATAACAATTTTTAAAACATTGCAGGAGTAGCTCTATGAATCACTATTAGCAAACATCATACTCTCTTCCAACAATATTTTTTTCAAATTCATTTTTTATTGTTATCATTGTGTATTTCTCATTTGGTATTTTACCTTCTTAATCAATCCCACATCTAAGGAGTATGATTAGCCTTACTAATTTCAAGCTCAATAACCAAGAAAAACAATTAGAAAATATATTAAAGGATTTTGTAACAGTTTACCTCCCTAGAGTCCAACAGTTTGTTTAATGTCCTATTCTATACTAATCTTTTTTTTCCTACAGATGGATTACAGCTCTGAAAACATCTATCAAAAAGTGGCTTCCTTTGCATCAGGCTATTCAAGACTTCATGAATCGACCTCTAGAAGAAACCAAAATGTGAAAGAAACTAATTCTTCAGAGAAGCGTCCACAGATCAGAACCAACTTATTGCAGGAAGAAACAAAACCTTTCCCTGCATTCCAAATGAATGTTCCTCTAATATACTAAAACTTTGTGACAAGATTATGATTTTGCTTTTGACCCAAAGCACCAATATTTAATATGATGTTCAGATATACCAATAAATCATACTATTTCTCCTTCAAGCTGCATGTTAGCATTAAAATATATAGACCCCCTAGTCCCATCTTTTGAAAGCATAAATACATTAAACTTTTTAAATTGCATTTTATCTTCCATTCTTTGCTAAATGTTCCATTCTGTGCTTTGACTGTATGCTTTCTGAAATGCCTTCAGGCCATGTTGCGGGAACTGATATTTGGGGAAATTAAGATCATAGAAATAAAACGGCTTAAATACTGATAAATATTTCAATAACATCTTCTTTCTTAGGTCATCTTATAATAAATAGGCTCAAGTGTCTCCCAGGACTTCCAAGATGAACAAAACTAATAAAAACTACTGTGAAGAAAAATAAAGAATCGGATTGAATTTAGGGAAAGACATGGGTCTCAAAGACATGGGTCTCAATTACTGTGCAAATTTCCGTCACACCAAAAACATAAAATAAGCCAGAATGGTCCCTCCTTGGTCTTGAAAGTAAAATTTAGAGGAATTTCAAAGACATTTCATGCATTGGCTTCATCTCTCTGTGGAACAGCCCCTATGTTATATCCAGGATATTGTGATGCATTTAGTTCTATGGAGTGTGGACCAGAGATTTCAAGGAGGTCAGCCATAAATTCAAGTACACTGGAAGCACTTACAGAATGACTGAGGGGAAGGGACACAGATCAAAGACAGAAAAGGGGTGGAGGAAAGAAAATTTGTTTTCTTATACAATAATAGTATTTCAGAGCTCATAAGGATCTTAATTGTCAACTTCTTCACAGATAAGCCTCAGGGAGGGAACTGCCTGTTGAAGGTTACACAGGACGTTAAGGGCAGAACTGGATTCCAGTAATTTCTTGCTCATCCTGCCCTTCCTCCTGCCCCCAGGATTGGCGTTATTATTTCAGACACACAGAAACCACTCCCTGCCCAGGTTATCACACACTTCTAGTCTCCAGCTGAGAACTTAAACACATCAATTCCAGCACTAGACCTCTTTACATTTCTACAATCTCAAGGAAGGATTTCATGTTAATTGAAATTCTATTCTTTTTCCAGAGACTTAAATGTGAAGAAAAAAAATTCAGGTCACTTTTGGAAAGATTTCATTGTAATTTTGTTGTTGTTCCTGTTGTTGTCTTTTTGAGACAGGGTCTCACTACGCAGCTCAGGCTGGCGTTGAGCTCACTATGTAGCCCAGGCCGGCCTCAAAGTCACAGTGATCCTCCTGCCTCAACCTCCTGAGTGCTGGGATCACAAGCATGCACCACCACACCAGGCCTATAATTTAAATTATATTCTTTTCTAGAGATCCTTAAGTGTAAAAATAATAGCAAAATTCATGCCATTTTTCTTACACACTTTACCTCCCTTTTGCCAAAAAGGATGTGGAGTCCTTAAGAAACTACTATTGGTGCATTTGTTGTTCATGCTAACTCATATAACAGAAGCTTGTAAGGGTGCAAGGTGTTCATGTACTGAAAGAAGCTGCCTAAACAAACTCACACCTAAACAGGCACGCTGTAATACTCTGACCAACTTAATACCAAATAAACGAAAAATACTCAATTAACAACAGGCAGTCCTCCATTCTGAAAATGGTCCCTTTGTTCTCCTGATATCTGCCACTATAATAATGAGGTCTCTCAGCAGAAGTAACAATCATGTCAGAAACCTGGGGCTCCCACATGCACTCCCCAGCAGTGCTCTCCACCTTCCTGGAACCCACCATGGAATGTACAGATCATGCTGTTACCAGGGTAGCCAGCGGGTGACCACAGCTGCTTTAACACTGCTGCAGAGCTTTCCTCTGGAGAAGGAAACAAAAGCAAAATAACCCAGTAAAAGGTGAGTACAATTTTCTGTGGCTTAAGCACTCACATAAATTGCTTGAAAATGAGTGGTATCAATATTCAAAGGTCAGAAACATACCCAAAACCTACTGTTCTTATTCCTGGAAAATTCAACTGACCTAAAAAATCTTACATATTATGAAAATATTTTGTGGGTGAGAATGTTTACATGGAGAGTGTTTTTACTTTTTATGTGATTCTCAAAGATTTATGATATCCCCAACTAAAAGAAAACAAATTAGTTCTAAGATTAAGAACATTTCCCAAAGCCCACTAGACTTCCATCTCCAGTAGATATAAGAAGGAAAAAGTGCAAGACCAACCTTTTACACATCCACCATCTGACTGCCCATTTTAGGGTTAGCCTTTTGGCAAATCAGGCCAGGTTCTCCACCAGCTCACTGCTTAGCCTATAAGTACTCACAGAGCACCTGCTGTGAGCCACATTTCCTGGCTGCTAGGGGTCCACTATTATGAAGAAAAGGCAGAAAAAAATGTTCATATCATATACCTGGCAGCCAGTGAGTTCTAGTTCAAACTCTAGCTCTGAGACAGGGCTTCGCTACTCCCTGTCTCTGACCTTAGGCAGGTTACTTGAACTCGCTTTGCTTTACCTTCCTCATCCATAGAGAGGGTCATTACATACTTGCCTTATGTTTATGAAAACACAACATACAATATATGGAAAGCTCTGAATTGATACACAGCATCAGTTAACTCCATAGGGTCATTATTAGCAAGCACTTGCATCTGATACACAACCTCGTGTCTCTGTGCACAACTTCAGAAAAAAAATTGATCTTGGTTCTTTCATCTTCTTACCAGCAGGTTCTGAGGATGTGCAAGAGATTCCTTAGAGATTCTATCTGGAGAGGATCCAACAGAACAGGTGAAGGGCAGATGCTAGATTTCTGGGTCAGATGCCTCAAAATATTGCCTATGTCAAAACCCAAAGACTGGCTTCCAGTTATTAAAACCCTATCGGTGTGTCTCTTTGGTAAATTAGCAGGGTTTTCACCAGTAGTCCTGGAAATCCAAATCTAAATGTGAAACATTCTCACAAAGTTCCTACAGGGCTATAGGTGCTGACCTAACATCGATCATCATTCTGCCTCATCTGATGATGCGCAGACTAGAAGGAAAATCACTGGACTTTTCTGTTCTTGTTTTCCCCATACAGTTGTATTCAGTGAAGACAAATGAACAAGTATCTAAACCACAGCAATCTGTCCCCTTCGGAAGGGAATGGGTAAAAGCGATCAGTGTATCTCCTTTGTCTCACACTCAGAGTCTGAGCACATTTTCTCAATGATCTCTTACCTTCAATCTCTCAAGGTTCTGCCTGTAGTTGGAATAGTATTTTTGTTTGCACCTTTTAAGAAAAGAAAAAAAATACCCTCTCCATAGAGGTTTGGCTAGCAGTGGAATTTCATTTTCTTTCCAAGTCTGCCCCAGAAACTACAAATGTAAAGGGTAATGAATCTATACAGCAATTTTAAAAAAGTAAGTTATCAACTATACTGATAAATTCACATCATATATATATATATATATGTATATATATGTATATATATATATTTACCATATTTACATATGTATATCTGGGGGTAATACATATCTTTTCATATGTTTCCACATCTTTCTTTTTAAAATAGAATTCATTCTAGGGCAGAGAATTTTCATTTCAGTGATTCTCCTTCGACGAGGAGCCTAAAGCAGGTGAATACGCAGGATACATAACCAAAGTGGGAATATTTTTGTTAGTTACTGATAAATCTTTTGAAGCAGAATGGAGGAACCTCACATCTAAAACTGTGTCTTCGGGGAACTAGGAATATGTCTGCCTTGCTCACTCCATCGCCTAACGCCTATGGAACACCCTACACTGATGTTCAATATTCATCCGGTAACTGTATGAATAAGTGAGCTCCGTGCACGGATCAGGTCCCAGGAGGAATCTGAACCTGCTCATTTGTGGTGGGGGTAACATTAGCACCAACTGATAACAACGAGAGGAAATGGCACACACCCCCCCGGGGCAGCCTGGCCGGGAAGGGGCTGCGGGGTGGGGAACAGCTCAAAACGCCTGTCTCTCCGTTCTGCTGGGCTTTGTGCATGCACTTTATTCTTTCTCCTTGAAGGCTGACTTTAGTTGACATGAAGCATGAGGGTGTGAATTAGAAATCTTAAAACCCAGGGAGCGTCACAGTCCCTTATCCGATGCCCACGCAAAAAGATTTCCATTAAATATATGGCCAGAGAATGAACCAGCAAAGTCTTTATATCAATTATCTCTAGTATCAATAATTAGGGTTAGGTGTTCCTCACATCAGCAGTAACAGCAAAGGCCACCACAGCAACACACATAGAAGACCCAAGTTCAGAATGGTAGTTCCCCGTTTATCAAAGGTACAACATAGGAGCTCTTCTAGGTCGAGGGTACCTGCCCCCTCATAGAAGTACATTTGGACTCTACTCTTTCCACATATTCAAAATCAAGTCTCTTGACTTGCAAGGTGGGACCTGGAATGCTACCTAGGCAGCTGCTGTTCAAACTAAGTTGCTATTATTTGCCATTAAAGAATCTTGAATGATTTCTCTCCTAAGTCAAGATATTTTAAGAGAAGGTACTATTAGTAATTGTTCTGAGACAATAGATGTAAATAGGAAATGTCCCAGGCCAAGAGGGACTCATCTCCTCTTAAGAACAATCCACAAATTGGTATCCTCTGCTTCCTTATGCACATGGAAGAGCATGATTTCTGCTGATAGCTTCAAGTGTATGTGTTGTCAGGTCCAGTTTTCTGTGCAAGAATACTTTCTCTCTTTCAACCCCAGTTCCAACAAATTTAAAAATGAATTACTCATGACCAAGGAGGTGAGCTCCTGTTCTGAGTATTACATTCTGAGAGCTCTGCAGCCTGACTGTACATTTGCTTGGTGCGGAGTAGAAGGGGGAAGGGTTTCATTGCCCCAAAGTGGAGTCTTTGGAAAGCTGCTTGCTGGGATTTTATCCTACTTACATAAGCTTAACAATATGGAGGAGACCTCGAAGCCAAAGAATTCTCATCCAAATGACCACAGTGTAATGCGTTCCTCCATCATTACTCAGTGGATGGTCGCAGAAATGCCTGTGTCAGACAAAAACAAAAGCAGCCACAACCAGACATTGTTAAGCTGCGGCCCAAGATTCTGTTTCCAGCTCAGACACTAACTGATTCTATTGCCTGCAGCAGCTCATTCTATATTCAGATATTTCATTTCTTCACCTTTAATTTTGTGGTCTGTAGACACAATTGGAAAACAGATTTCAAAACTAGTTTACTTAAGCAAAAGTTCTTGAGAAATTATCCTTTCTGCTGAACACCTAATAGTAAGATCAATTACTCCACACTTTTTTTAAAAAGTGCCATGTTTTATAATAAATTATAATGTAGTCAGAGATGATGAGGAAAGTATAGTTATCTGTAATTAAAATGACAAATTCAACCCAAGAGTAGATAGAAACTGTTCAAACAGTAATGAATTGAAAATCTGACCTTTTACACAACCTCACTGCTGTGCTGAGTTTGCAGCCAAGCAATGGAGTGTTACATGGTGGATGTGTTTGAACTGAGAACCTTCTTGGGTAAATGTCAGTGAACCACACCACATCTTTCATTTTTCTAGAATTTTCCTCTGTCTTTCCAGCTGATTACACACACTCGTCCTTCATACTCCATCCCCTTCTCTAATTATATGTAAATGTATAATATTTTGTTCAGTGAGTCCATTTGATTGTAGTCACTGTAATTACGACTTCATTCTGAAAAGAACCGTGCTGTATACATTCAGGCTATAAAATAAATCAGAACTTACTTCTCAGGAATTTTTGTCTCTTCTTTGCAGACATTTAAGATTATGATCCAATAGTTTTGCTGTACTCTCACATGGACTTTTCAATCTAATTTCTCTTCCTCTGGAGTATTGATTGCATATGAATCTTATCCTAATTAGACCAAGATAGTCATATGTGGCCTTTGTTCTTTCAATGTTATTATATTTCCTATGAATTAATCACAGGTTTCCTTCAAAATATACATATTATATTGTTTTCAGGGTTTTTTCAACTGTCATGAAAATATCTCCCTATTCTTTTGAAAGAAATATGTGTTTATCCATCTTTTTAAAAAAAATCTTCCTTATAAATTTCTAAGACTTGAAGTAATGCAGTCAATTCTAAAAGTTTGATGCCAGTACTTTAATTAAGTAAAAAGTCCCTTGAAATGTTAGGGCAGTCATGGCAGTTGCAGGCTAAGTGTGGTGGTACAACCCTGTGGGCCCAGCTATTTAGAAGGCTGAGGCAAGGGGATCACTTGAGCTCATGTATTTGAGATTATCCTGAGTAACAAAACAAAATTGAGTCTTAAAAATAAATAATACAAACAAATAAACAAGTAATCTTCTTCCACTATAGTCCTAAAAAGAGACTTTTATTTAAAAAAAATTAGAGGGTCTTTTCCCCAAAATTTCCCCTTTTCCCAAAATTCCCTTAATTTTTTTTCCCTCATAACTGTTGTGTTTTTACTTTAGGAACTTCTCCCTGGTCCCAGATGCAGTAGCAACTTAGAACCCTGTCACTTCAGCTAAAGAAAACAGAGGTGCTAATCTGTGCATTGCCGGAGAGGTAAAAGTGTCAGTGCTTTACTGAAAATAAACAAATGTGCCGTATCAAATAAAATCACTGTTCCGTCATACTCTGCTGCAAAGTCTATGTGGTCCAGAAATCAAGTAAAATAAATGCAGTCCGCTGGCAAAACTGTGTGGAGATTTATTTCTTCTCGTGGATATTGGCAAAAATGCAATAGATCACCATTCAATGAGCAAACAATAAATTTTAAAAGATAGGAAAATAAGACTATGGTGTCAACATATTTGATCCAAATAAAATTTGTTTTTAAAATACATACAACTTTTTAGCTTCTTTGACCATTCATTCATTCATTCATTTTCAATACTTGCCTGGCACTGGAGAACCAGAGCTCAGTAAGCAAAGTCTCCATCCTCACTGAGGAGCTGGCCTCTTGACGGGGAAGTCTAGTGGTGAGCCGGCCATAGAGTCAATAAATGAATCAAATAAATACAAAAGGTGATAAGTGCAAGCAAGAAAATAACCAGCTCGTTCAAAGAAAGACTCATATTGGCTAGATAGAGTGGAGAGAAAGTCTTATTAAAATGAGACCCTGAGGTTAGAAATAGCTAAGTTTCTCTTTGGGCAAAGAAAAAAAAATGGACCAGTAGGAAAGAGTTTTCAGATGCAAAGAAGTTTGCTTAGCGCGGAACTTTCCCTGCAGAAGGCCAGGGGACATGAGTCAGAGTCAGACTGAGAAACAGACTGAGGCCAGCATGGAGAAGGGGTGATCGTGGACAGCTGGGAAGTGCAGGCCTGATGCTGTCTCTGCAGTGACCTGGGAGGAGAGACGTGAAGTCACTGTGATGGAGTCTTATAAAGGAGGACATTGCTCTAACACTGCGGTCTCAAGTATTTTGCTAAGAGCATGCAACTCCTAAATGAACTAACTAGCAGTTAAAGCAACAGTGCTCAAATTTGAAATGTCGTATATCTTCCTTGTAATTTTTTACCTAATTTAAAGATAAAACACAATAAATTTAGGTAACATATTCTTCACACTACCAAGTCCCCATAACTGTTGGTGTCACCAGTCTTCAGTGAGAGTTGACCAAGGAGAAACTCAGGAATTCTGATTCCTGATCACTCTGACTTTTGCCATTTACACACGCAGTCATGGATTCGTTTTAGATAGTAAAGTGTGGTGCGCTAAATACGTTCTTTATTCTGCAACTCTTTGGCTCAGTGGAGTATTGCCATTGTTAATGGGTCTTTTAATAGGTTAAATACTTTCATAATTTAATTTTGTTCTCTTTCAAAGCCTACTTGTATCCCTAAAACTCTTCCAGTTTTTTCAAAAAATCATGGTTTAAAATTTTTTCTACGAATATAAAAATAACTCAAAGCACTAGCCCTAAAAGCATGGGTTCACTGTGTCATACACAAAGAAAACTCAATCCATTCTTTTATTATATAGTAAAATTCTTGCTTTGTGCTATAAAGCAGAGGCATAAAACTGGTAAATGACTTGCAGAGATTATAAAGAAAAACTGTGATGAAAAAGAGAAGTAATACCCAGCCCAGACACTAAAGAGCAAGGAAACTCTAATTATCTTAAAAATAAGTTCTATCAAAAGGTGACCAATGAAACCAGAAAGAAGCTGCGTGGTTACAGATAAGCGGAACGTGATAGAATGGGAGGGATAATGTAAGGGAAATACCCCAGGGCTGCAGGTTGTAACATCACATCGCTGCTGCTATGTGAGAAAGCCCAGATAGAAATAGAGCAGCATAAAGGGTAGTTCACAGGAAGCAGGAAGATCTTTTGCAAATGGGAAGAGACGGAGGGGGAAGGAAGGGAAAAGGCCTTTTAAAAAGAGAGAACTGAAGGAAAAAATGGAAATAGAACCTCTTCCAATGAGAAAGGAATCAAAAGTTGGAGGTAGCAGGGACAGATGGGAGGAAGAGATAGAAAATAATTAAAATGTCATACATGTGTACCATCTTCCCATGATAACTGTAATTATGGACTGCAAACATGTACTAATACAAATACATGGTAAAAAATAAAAAGGAAACAAAGTAATTCCCCCCACCACCATCACCACCCGAAAGAAGAACAGGAGGGAAAAAAGTTTAAATAATCAATTCATTTGAAGTTTCTATCTTCTTTATTTAAAAGTGATTTTTAAATTCTCAGTTTCAGGATAAATTGACAGAAGTATATTGAAACCTGCAAATCTAGTTGACTTAAAGTTATCTGAAAATAATGAAATTAGAGATGTAAGTTGCTCTGTAACACAGAAATAGTGATCTGTGTGGCAAAGATACACCCAGTGACACAATATGAAATTCAAGTAAAGGTAGAAAACAGAGAGGAAAGAGAAGACTGAGACCCTCAAAGGTGCATTAGTTTGTCCTTTATTCATTCCCAAAGGACTTTAAAGTCAGTTCACTGACACAAACCATGGGTCAAATCTTCCCAGAGAGCTTAGTCATAAAATGGTGAGTTTGATGTGTCTAAGAAACATGTATTCCCCCAAAAGAATAAGGACAAGGTCACCACAAACTCAACTTGTGCCATACGAATGGCTGTATTACTTCATAGGAAATGGTGCTAAGTGCTAATTTCTCTAAGAATCCAACGACACTGAAGGAGTTTTACAGAATGATGCCAATAGGCGAGAACAAGAAAAGACCCCAGAACTGGAGAGAATAGATGCCTGTGACCCAAATGACAAGTGTGTTAAGCTTGCCTCCGACATGAATGACAGGAGCTATTACCAGGCCAGGCAGCAGAGCTGAAGGCTGCGATAAATAATGAGTGCCTGGTTCGAGTGGACACTGACCTTCTGTTTCCTGAGAGAAGAACAAAAGATCATAAATGACACTCTGGGCTAGAGAGAGAAAAGCCCAGGCTCACTGCAGGAAATACCCAAAAGCTTCCACACTGCGCCCCGGTATGAGTGACGGGAGGCGAAATGTGGTGGTGCACACCCGTAATGCCAGCGCTCTGGGAGGCTGATGTGGGGGGAGGTGCATTCAAGCCCGCCCTGCACAACTTAGAGACTCAGACCCTGTCTCAAAATGAAAAGCGAAAAAGCCTTGTGATGTCGCTCAGTGCGAATCCCCTGGTTTCGATTCTCGGTATAATAAATAAATAAGTACATGCGTACCTACAGGCATACATACATACATTTCTTTTTCAAAGAGCACTTGAGATGTAGCTCAGTGTGAAGGTCCTAGGTTCAATCCCCAGCCCCCGAGAAAAAGGAGCCAGGTAGAGGGGAGAGGAGGAGGGGATGGGGGAGCGGGGAGGAGTAATGGAAAAGGAGTATTTTCGACTTTGAAATCCAGTCCAACTAAAGATGTTTTGGAAAAAAAATCAGGTTCCCAATGTGGCTAGTGCTAAGAGACATGAGCTAAATTACTGTCAGCCCTAAAGTTATGCTTAGCTAGACCATTTCAGCTTCATATCATTAAAAATCTTGAAAACACTTATTAGGGCAAAGCAAAAGCCATGGTGGTCCCACATCTACATCAACAAAAGAAGCGGAATCAATGGATTCATCCCCTCTCTGGGACCCTCTGCATTACAGCAATGCAAGGCGATCAGTACCTAAGCACTGATGAGCACATTCTGAACCAGAGTAAGCCGTTGTCTCTAGTTCCAACAGCCTCTGGATGCGTAAGGCTACTGAGCACCTGAAACGTGGTTAGTGAGGTGTTCCTAGTGCAAAATATATACTACGTTTATACTGAGTTCTGCAAAATGTAAAATATTTCAATAGCAATTTTTATATTGGCTACATGTTAAAGTTATAAAATAATGCCTTTGGTTTAGTAAAATACATTATTAAAAGTAATTTCAACTTTTTAAAGTTTTTAATGTAACCAATAGAACATTTTAAGCTACATACGTGGCCCACAACACTTTTTTATTGGTCAGTGCTAAGCTACAACTTCTCTGTGATACTGAAAATAAACAAACAGCAATGGAGACATGTTTCCTCCTCTGGGAAGTTTTGGCTGGAGATTGAGCATTGTTACACACTGCTGTCTCACTAAAAAGCTGAGTGATGGAAGGTCACAATTTTCTGTTTGACTGAGAAACTAGGAAATCTGTGATCTTACAAAAATTCAACCAGACAGCAATGACATACACTATCCATGGAGGAAACAACTAGGGTGTTTCAGAGAAGAGAAAGTAGGCTAGAAGAATCACAGAAACAGGTCTAATTTAGACAGGTGTAATAGCAATAATCACTGTGACAATGCATGAACTTGGCTGTGGGAACTAAATGAGGTTCACTCCGAGATGGATTTGCAAACTTGCTGTAGGCACACGTCAACTTAAACCAACTCCAAGAAGTTCCCGTGAGGCACGCTAAGCCATGCTAAGGCTTGCTCTATGTTTATTCCAGTGCCAGTTTTGTATTCCTTCCTATATCACGGAGGGGAAGAGCTGAGCAAGGCGCCTCCCAAATACCACAGCAGCTTGGGTGCCAGATGTGGTATTTGGTGCCGTCAAGACTGAGAATTGAATCCTGAAATAGAAGATTGAATTTGAAACTGAGTAAGTAAGAAAATAACGGAGTAGGGGCATCCATAGTGCAAGATTGGTTCTCAAACTGGTAACTGAGGGTAATATCACCTAGACAGACAGCTCTCTTGTGTGACCAGAGCTGAAGGCTTTGGAAGCCTATCTTGGAAATCAGCGTTAAACACCCAGTTTCGTATCTGTCTCTTTGGCTACAAAATGCACATGAAGATGATACTTATCTTCTAACCTGTTGTAAGGAGTAAGAAACTAATTCATAAAATATCTTAACACAACAATGACATGTAGAAACCACTGTCAGCTACAATTAGAATGTTAATGTGAGCTACTGGGGTTTGAACTCAGTGTTAATAATAAAGGGAATTTGCATAGCAAGTCAGATTTTGATCCGATGTAAAGCTGATCAAGAAAGATTAAGAAAAGTCCCTCAACCTGGAGTCAAATTTGTTGAAGAAGCATCTTTTCCCATAAATCCTTGAACAATGGTATCTGTAGAGCAACGTACCACAGGAATATTCCTGGAAGCTAATCCCCATGACTGGGCAAGGAGAGGGGGAAATTGTGTTCAGGGGGAGGGGCCATAAACAGAAAATCTCACTACAAATAACATGGAAAGCAAAAGAAACCAAAAATTATGTTCCTGCTTAGTTTTCACAACAGTGGAAAGTGTTGAATGAAGACTGAACTAAGTTGTTTTGTACAATTTCACTGCCCATTCATTTCCAGAGGACACCATCAATTCATTGCTTAATGACCATTGTGTCTTCCATGCACCTGGCCCGCGGCTGGGCCCTGAGAGTGAGGGTTGGCAAGCAAACTAGTGACCCATCATTTCCGTGGCGAGGATGGGTAGAGACTGGGGTGAGAAGAGTGAAGTCTGGATGGCAAATAACCAGTGGTGGGAGACGGTTCTTGGGGTGAGCAGGCCGCGTCAGCACAGTCCTGCCGGCATTTTTGCTTCCCTCTTTCTACCCCGGGCTTCAGAATTCTCCATTCCCCTTGGTTCAGAAGAGGGTCAGCCATCGGGAGGCGACATGATGAGCAAAGCCAGGGCAGTAACTGTAGTTTGATTTTTAACAGCCTCAAACTGGTGTAAAAGTTGTAAGTGTTGCACAAAGATACATATGAGTCATCTGAGAATAAGCTGTCAGCATGAGGCGCCATCACGTTCAAGTACATGCATGTGTATTTTTGACAAACAGGGACATTTTACTACACAACCACAGTGCAGCCATGAAAAGCAAGCAGTTATCACTGCCTGCTGTATCTCCACTAATTAACTTCCGGATCCCACTCCCGGGCTGTCACATCACACCCTGCACTCACTTGTCTTGGCTCCTTCATCTTGCCAGAATAGTTGCTTGACTTTCACAGACGAGGCGTGTTTTTTGAGGATTACAGGCTGGTTATTTACTCGCATTATCCTGATAATCTTGGTAACAGTGATGTGTCCTTGTGATTAGATTAAAATTGCCATAGATGTGGAGCTGTACTTTTATCGTACATCCTGTCAGGTGGCCCAGGATGTCTAGCCCTGCCATCAGTACTGCTCTTTTACCGCTCTTTATTCTGATTGTTTGAGCAAGGGGTGGGCTATCAGGCTTCTCCACATGACTGTTCTTTATCCGCCTGTAACTAACAAGTAGTTTGTACAGAAGTACTTTGAAACAACTCAAATATTCCTTGCCTCAAGACATTTTCAATGTATTATTCATGTATAAGTGTGGATTAGAGGTTTCCAATTTTATTCAATAGATTACAATTCATTATTATCATTGCCTACTTTGATACACAGAGCATCTCAACCTTGGTCAGTGGTGCTGGCTTTCATGTCCATTCGATGTGCCCACATCAGCTTCTTTACTTTCTCATGCAAAAACGTGTTCCAGATACATGCTTGACTGAGCCATGAAGCCCTCACCCCTTCCACCTGAAACTGGGGCAGTCTGCTGTCAGCCACTTTCTAGCCACCCTTCCCCAGGTCACACGCTAGCCTGGGCAGCCCACGAGAGGCAATCCAGTAAAAGTCTGCCTCAGAATATGCCTCTTGGAAAACTCAAAGTATAATTAAAGCCAGGATCTAGTTGTATCCATTGCTATTGGGGTATTCCTGCTCTTGGGCCCCCTTTGTAGGCAAAGCTATTGGATGTGTGTACATATCAACACATTTACAAATATATTTAATTTTATATCTCTGGTAGGCTTTAAAATGCTCCACCTAAATGTTATTCACCTTTTAATTCCTGGATCCTGTGAATGTGTCCTTTTATGATTAAAAATAAATAAATAAAAGGAGGACAAGGAGAAAAGAAAACTCTTTGTAGATGTTGCTAAAGATTTTGAGATGGAGAGATTATCCTGGACTGTTGAGGTTGACAGAATGCAGTCACAGGGGTCCTTTAAAAAGAGAGGCTGGAGAATTGAAATCAGAGAAATGACATGGAAAACAGAAGTCAGAGTGGTGCAGAGTCACAAGCCAAGGGATCCCAGCATCCTTCCTCTTGAAGATGGAAAACTCATGGAAATTAATTACTCTGTACAGCACCCAGAAGGGATGTAGTCCTACCCACACCTTGTTTCGAACCAAGCGGAACTGCTTTTGGACTTCTGATCTCTAGATCTGTTTTTTTTTTTTTTCCAGGTTTTATTTTTCATTAGTACATGTTTGGGGCCATATGATTACATTCCTTGTGGAGAGTTTGCTCTGTGTACACAACACATTTTAATTCTCTTTTCATCCTCTCCCCTTCTCCGCCCACCACCCCTTGTGGACCTCTTTGAGAAAATGATTCCCACTGTTTTCACCTACCAAGCTTTTAATATGTTAAAGTAGCCCCAGCAAACTAATTCTATCACCACCAACCACAGAGAAGCCTTCCTGGCCCAGCTGAGATGCTAATGCGCCAAGTTAGACAACTCTACACACACACACACACACACACACACACACACACACACGTGTGAATTCCCTTCTCACCCTCTGGGCTCCCATGCCCTGTGCCACAACCCCCCCCAGAGGACAATCTCCTTACTGAGAGGCCATACCCACCTGTTTGCCATGTGGATCTTCCCCTCTCTCCATCCAGCAACCAACTCCCACACTTGGCCCTCTGTGCAAATCTTCATCTCCTCCTCCTCCTCCTCCTCTGCAGCCCTCAGTAATCCATTCTGGCCCACTCCATAGGTGCACGTTTCCCTCATTGTCTGCAGTCCCATAACCGTGTTCTGGCTTCCCATCATAAAAGGGTCAGACATTCATTCTCTGAGAAATTGAATCACAGAGACTGAGAGAAAGTCTTGATGCTCAAAGGACATAGTTCTTCCACAGGGGCTTGCAATCAGGCTTGCTGTCAAACAGGAATGTGATTAAGAGACTCTTCTCTGAGGAGGAAAGTGAATAGTTTCCAACCAAAGAGCTACAGATACTGTTGCTCAGAGGCACCCTTCTACCGGAAAGGCCAGCCCACTGCTACTAAGTATACCAGCACTACCCAGGCACACAGTTCTGGTTACAGTCTTTGTGGGTAATACTTGAATGATTAGATACTAGATTCTTTAGAGAAATTTCCAAAAGGTACGAGCTTCTTTTTTAAAGAGCAGGAAGGTAAAATAACTTTTAAAAACAGGGGCAATGCAAGGAATAACAAAATAAATTTTAAAATATGGTTTAAGGATATAGATTATATTCTCAGAGAGGTAAAAGAAAACTTGGTTTCTACAGAAGATAAACACAAGAAAAAAGAACTCATAAATTAAAACAACAGACTTAAGGTTTTTTTTTTTCAGTAGAATTAAGAGATAAAATGAGAATTTTTTCCACAAAGTAAGCCTAAAACACAGAAGAAACATAAAATAAAAAAATAAACACAAGAAGAGGGAAATTGTAAGTTGTGTAACATCTCATTTATGAACTACAGAAAAATAAGGAAAATTATTAAAGATATGACATAATTTTGCCAGAACTGAAGAGTGATGCAAATTTCCAAATTGACCCTCAGAGCGCCTAACACAATAATAAATAAAAAGGCAGCAGAAATAAAAAAGACTGACCCAAAAACGTATAGTGAAGTGGTCCAAGGCAGTGGTAAGGAAGGGACTGAGGATGCTAAAAGCTTCGGAAAAGAAAAACTAGGTTATAGAGAAAGGAGAAGAAATGAGACTAGTGGCGGGTCGCTCTCTAATCTGGAATTCTATATCCAGCCGCATTATTCATCAAAAGTGATGGTAGCATAGCAGTGTTTTTGGATGGGAAGGCATCAGATGTGTGGTTCCCAGGAGCCCTCTTCCCTGGCCTCAGGGAGAACAAGTTATGAGCAATGGCAAAAAAAAAAAAGCAATGGCAAAACCTCAACTGCATGATGTTACAAAAGTTTGTGTCTTACACACTCATTTTGTGTGCGTTCAAGAGACTTTTCAGGGCAAATGCCTTCCACAGAAAGTTAGCAAGCCCTGATTAGTCTCAGTACCAGGCTTCCTCTTTGGGGAAAGAAAGTGCTCGGGTCTGGATAAGAGTGTGTCCCTTCTCCTCACAGCGCAAAGGCCAGAACTAGTCAGTGACCCCGCACACCTGCAGGGAGGCAGCGGGGCATTTAAGCGTAGGGGAAGCTGATTGGGAAGGGCCACTGAGCCACCATGGAAAGCACTAACTCAAAACAAGGAAGGTAACCCAAAAGCTGCAGTATAAGCATGAGAACACAAGGATTTGACATCATGGAGTTAGAATCCAATCAGTCCAGATTAAAATAGGACTCAGAGCTCCAGAAAAAATCTGGAAAGAAAATGATAGAATTCATAGAGTACCTGATACACGTAGTAAGAAAGATCATTGTCAGCTCTAATTGATACTATTACAGCAAATAGTTTTACGATAATACAGAAAACCAGGGCAACTGGGAAAAATGAGTCATATAAGAAAAAAATTTAATTGTACCCAGCACTCAGCATAAGAATAATTTATCTGGTAGTAATAATGTAAATCCTATTACTTGAAACAAATATTATTATATAAGTATATTGGAATAGCAATGAAGGCAAAGGAGTTAGTTGTAAGAGGGTTAAATTATCATCCTTTCCTGTTCATGGATTCTGCGACATTGACTTAGCCAAGCTTGGATGAAAAATATTCAGAAAAATAATGTGTGTGCATTGAAATACATAGACGTTTCATCACTATTCTCTAAACAATATGGTTAAACAACTGTTTTCTTTTTTTTTTTTTAATTTTATTTTAAAGACAAAAGAATGGAGACATATGAACCAGAAAAGCCATAAACAATACAGAAAATACAAAGTTATACAGAATATAGTAGGGAATTAGAACTAGATGTCGTATTACATAGTTATCTTCACATTAGTTAACACAAAAACGTTAAAGGAAATACCAAATTATAGATAAGATAGTAGGGAATTTGCACTGGATGCTGTATAATATAAAGTTATCTTCACTTCTGATAATACAAAAACGACTGAGGAAATACAGAATTATAGATAAGATAGAAGGGAATTAGCTCTGGATGCTGTCCTACATAATGTTACCTTCATCTTTGTTACTCAGTTACACAGATGATGGCCCTTTTGATCAGTTCGTTTTTTCTCCTCCCTCATCTCCATTGCCCTACCACTCAATCAGTCATCTTCCCTGTGATGATAACTGTACTCCTGGGTTTATCTATATCCTTGGACTCTCGCCTTGGGAAGAGATATAGCTGCCTCAGACTATACTATAACATACAGGGGTGTATACAAACTGCCATGGTTGGTGGTGGGAAACCACATATGCACACAGCGGACCGCCCGGCTCCACCCTGTCGTCATGCTATGGGTGGGGGCGGGTCCAGACCATGTGGCTCCAGCATTACCGTTCCCCACCCCTTGCAGCTGGGCAATGGGTCTCCGAAGCTGAAGCTACGAATGCCGAAACGAGGGCGTGGGCCAGGGGTGTGCTTGGAGCGGCAACCTCCTCCCTATCTCGTCTCCCTCCAACTGCGCCATGTCAGATCTGCGATCCCCTCC
>PVLD010027419.1:0-14984 GCA_004027595.1 Dinomys branickii | reverse complement strand
CGGCAAACATCAATAACAGCAAAAACAACAACAACAACAATAAAAACACCAATAGTTGCTGCTTTACATATTGATATCTTCGAAGTGTGTGTTCAGGATAACACATACAGACATACAAGATTGATCAAATAACCCGTCATCGATTATTGCTTAGCATTAAGTGATATAATACAACAGTAGAACCATATTAGCCCTCCTGCATATATGCATATTCATATATACCACAATGACACCTTTTAATGAATTGTTTTGGCAGCAAACAGTAAGAACATTAAAGTCTATAGAGTTCTCATGTGTAACACATATCAACTATAAATCACTGAAAATGCTTCAGTATTTTATGGTTAACCTTTAATATATGTCTGCTTCTCATCTTAATGGAATTTTTGCTTTTCTTATTGCATCTACCTGTGTTTTCCACATATCCAGCACCAACAAATTCTCCTCTGATCTGCAGAGAACACCGCATGTGGGAGAACCCATCCACAGGAGGGTTTTCATATTATTCTCCGCACTGTCTGACCCTACAAAGAATGTATCAGAAAGTCTCGGAGGTTTCATCTAAACATCAAAGTTACAGATATTTGGGAGCAACCAGATGTTGATCCAAGCTTTTTGTTTGTATCCAGATGTTGAGATATGAAACTCAGACTAAGAAACAGCAACTAATATGCAGACATTCATCTTGCAAGTAATGAAACAATTAACCCCAAAGAAATAACCACTCTCAGATTACTCCTTGCTGATTTTTGTCTAAAAATTATATGGAATTTGAATGCCAGGACCTGAGAGAAAAAAATTCTAAGGTCTCTATTTCCAGACTTAAAAATTTTAAAAATAACAGAACAGTGAGAATTATAATTTCTTACATTTCTTTTTCTTTCTTTTTTTTTTTTTTTTTGTGGTACTGGGGATCGAACTCAGGACCCTGCGCTTGCTAGGCAAGTGCTTATTCCACTGAGCTATATCCCCAGCCCTAATTTCTTATATTTCATTATATTGCTTTAATTACATTTTATGACTTTATCTCTTTGAACACTAAATGAAGCACGTAATAGTAACAGGTTATTTAAATTCTTTAGTTCATAAAGTCAATAAAGAAAAGTGAACTAATCAATGTGGTTTCTAATTAACATAATGACATAATAGTTGAGTTTAACTCTGGGAAGCACTTCCTCATAGTGTTATGTACAAGATATAATTGAAAACTGCAGGGAATATTTAAACTTTTAAGATGTATTACAATAAAAACATTGCCATGGATCCCCCTGAGGATATTCCTCCTCCCTTTAAACACTGATCCCATTATACTTGCCACTTTCTGAAGCAGTTCTGGAATCCTCTTCCATGAGTATTTACATGTACAGTTGTGGCTGTCTTGATACCTTAAATCAATTCAAAGTGTTTGCCTTTCATGGTCATACTGAATTTGGGGAAGAGCCAGAAATCAGATCTGTTGTCAGATCCAGTGAATAAGGAAGGTAAGAACACACCATAATGCTTTTACAAGCGTATCTTTGCACTGAATGCCACTCAGCAGTATCATTCACTGAATATTTGATTACACATCATACAGACACTCTGGAAAAAGAACTTCCAGGCCTGTTTCACAAAGTGACAACAATTTCTTTCCCTTTCATAATATCTATTGTACATTTTGGATTTTATTTACTCTTTCAGGTTCTTATACTAGGGAGATAATAAGATGTTTGTGTATGTTGTTGTTTTTCATTCTCTTTATAATAAAAAAGAAAGTGACAATGACGGGATCAGTGTGTTCTAAGTGAAAGGAGTATTTGGGGAAGGTTTAATGGCAATGGTGTCTTTTTTTCTGAGGTGGGTGTTTCAGACAGAGTCTTGCTATAGACTTCAGGTTGGCCTTGAATTTACTATGTAGCACAGGCTGGCAGTGATCCTCCTGCCTCAGCCTCCCTAGTGCTGGGATTATAGGCATGGCAATCATGCTTGGTGGCAATTTACTGTAATAAATTTTTTAAATGTAAACATTCACTATATATTTTGATCACTCCTTGTATCTTTACCATGTGCACAATTTTTCAATCCACAAACTGGAAAGTACAGAGGACACCAGACTACACTGCACTGTAGTGCTAAAATCAATGTGATCTGCACAGACAGAGGACTAGACTTCAAGAGGCTGCCTCTTCCACTTGGAGAGAGGCATGAGATAGATACAGAAATGAATGCCACAATTTCAGCTGAAAATACATGCTATGCAGAAAATAAAAAGAGTGCCTGGTGCCTAATGCACAGTCAAGGGAGTTAGAGGTGATTTAACTATATTCAGTGGTCAGAAATAACGTGGTTAAAAATATGACAATGTAGGGCTTGAGCATTCCAGGATGTAGGAGCAGTATATGAAAAAGGTTTAAAGGCAGTAATGACAGGATATGAAAGATGCATTTGGCAGAGCTTTATTGCGAAAGTTAAAGGCCTTTGTTAAGCATGAGAATTTTACTCTACCTGACATGGAGGAATATTGAAAGCTTTTTAAAAAGGAAAAGAACAGGATCTGATTTTTTAAAGGATATGCAGAACTTCATTATGTGTAGAAAAAAGAATTAACATCTATTACTCTTAAAAGCCCCCAGAAAGCACACACATACACACAGGGCACATACACTCACACATGCACAAATACACACATCTATATACATAGGCATCATATACACACAAAAGTACACATATGCTTACACAAACATCCATGAATATACAAGCATTGCACACATATATGCAATTACACCCATGTACAACATGCACTTTACTCTTATACACACATGCACACACATAAAAAGACTCATGCATGCAAACAGTCGTATCTGTACATAATATATGGCATACATAGGCATGTACACACACTAATACAAATTGGAAAGGAAAACATATTTCTTGGAAGTCAAGATAAACTAAATGTATTTGAACATAATCTAAATCATAAATAAAGTATAATTCCCTTGAGTTTTTACTATTGTAACAACAATTTCTGTCCAATATGCAGTAGGCATGTGTGTGTTATGATCTTTGCATTATGATGAATAATTGAGGTACTGGGACATAGTTAAAAAGAGCCAGAATTTGAACCCAAGTCTTTCAGACTCACTGTTCAGACTTCTAACCTCAAGTTACCTCCATGAACCACATAGGCCGATGACATAATCAATGCTTTTGTGTCAGCCTGATGGGTACAGGATTGTACAAGCTTCTCCTCCAACCAGCGGTTGTGCCTGTGACCATACTACATGGCCAAAAGCAAGAAAGGTGGTCCGCATGCACACCAGCTTTCAGCTATCTGAGCCCCCACTCTGCCAGCAGGCCCACGGGCTTTGGCAACACTCTGCAGAGTCAACAAATAATATCATGTACCGAGTTAACTGAATAAAGATGAGTTGAGGAGATACCCAATGGAACTGTGTGGTACACTATTTTCAGCAACATGCCAATCCTATGTTTCAAAACATTCCATCTGCTTTGTAAAAATAAAAAACAAAAGGACATAAGCTCTCCAGACTTACTTGACCATTCATGGGTAAAACATTCTTTTCACTGAGTCCACTTTGTTAATCATGTCATCTTTAAATACACACCATGCTGCATGCACATACACACTACTACACACACAAACACACCAAACAGTTCATACACGTTCAGATACACACACTACTTACAAGTGCACACACATATAAACACATATGCATTTGTACATGCAAATTGTTGATACATACATACACATTTACATGCATGCACATTACTTAGACATATACTTACATACACATGTATACATATAATACTTATACATACACATACACTTCCCACACTGCTGACTTATACACGTGTACAATCACAAGTGCACACAAAAATATAAATGTTTGAGTAGATAAGGTCAGTAGATAAGGTCAGTCAAAATTCCTATTTAATTTCTCAAAATTATTGGACAGCAAACCACTTAAGGATAGATTGCGAGAGAGGTCTGTGCATCATGTGAATAGAGCTGCTTAATATATGATTGGAGAGAAAGCTCAGTTTTTGGCTTGAACTTCAGTTTGCTGTCTGAACACAGGCACTGAGAATTCTAATGTGCTTATACATGCCATACAAAAGGGAGGAGACAGTTCTAAGTATCTTACCTTTTGATGTTTTTATTTGTTTCAGGATTTACATGAATAAGCTCATCAAAATCTTGTTTTCTTTGAATAAAGAAAATAGTTTTAATGAATGTTGTTAAAGTAAAACACTAATAAAATGAATAATGGTTGCAAAAGTTAAGAAGGGGTAAATATACAAGATCTCTGTGCCAATGTAAATATTTACATCTCTAAATGCAGATGAAAATACTTCTCTTACATCTTCAGTAGAGGACCATTTAAGGCTGTTTACTTGTTAACAAGAAACATATTTTTGTCCTCAGAATGCATAAATATATGTGAAAGTTGTCACTGGACAACTTTGTCCTCAGTTGTACCTTGTTACAACACCCCTAGTAGGCAGCACGGAAGTAATGTAAGTTAAATATAGTTCTATACTGGGCCCAGAGGAAATATCAATTTTGACTCAACAAATATAATATTATTGCCTATTCTATTATGAAATGATCATTATAATCTCATTAACTATAATTTAACAATGTTACAAATAATGACAGTTAAGAAAACGTGCCTTCACAATTACCCCCCCCAACAAAAAATTTTTACATATCATTTGCTTCAGAGTCGATTATGGTAACTAATGGGCCAGGGATATAGCTCAATGGCACAGCGCCTGCCTGGTGAATGCGAGGTCCTGAGTTCAATTCCTGGTATCCCCCCAAAATTACGGTAAGTAACAAAGGACAAGAAAAAACTACTTTACAGAGTAGGGAAATTAATGATTCACTCCTCAGCAGGACACATTCCACACCATTAAAGTACATTGAGTAAAAAGGGGGCTTTGGGAGCCACACTAGAAATGAAAGGTCAGCACTGCCATGGCTCCCAGTCACAGCTGTACTGACATGGCAGCCAACCCAGTGACATCGCACCCGAGGTCCCCAGTGACGGAACCTCCGAAATCAACCTACAAGCAAATGTGGAGCATTTCTTCAAAAACAAGTGGTTTTACAGGGGACAGACAGGAAGAATACATCTTTATTCTCCAACAAAATATGGTTATGAAGTTAAAAAGCCAAATCTTTTCATCTTCTAATTGATCATCTCTTGTAGAAATTAGAAGGAAAGACATTAATAATCTCAGCCAGTGGAATTTTAATTTCTTCTGAGTTTGACTTTGATAATGTTATCAAGATCTTTACCGCTTTAAAAACAATTCAGATCTGTTTCAAAATATTAGATACACAGTACACATTCCATATTATGGACTATTAACCCAATCTTTCAGAGAAAATTATAAGAATACTGACATTAAATTGATTTTTGGTATAAAATTGCCTAACAATGATACAGTTAATCAATCTCTAGTTTTTATCAGGCTATATGTAAAAGAGAATTTAGATAAAATATAATGTAGACCATGCATTATAAAGAGCAGGGCACCAGAGATGAGACAGAAAGAGTGAAGATAAACTCAAAGCTGTGACTCCTTCAGTATCACTGAGCGGATAACCAATCGATCTGGGAAAAATAACCAACATTCAGAGACATTCACACACTTCTCACCCTCTTCTGGTTCCATCTGTCCTGGTATCCACTTTGGTGATAGATTTGAGGTTTCGACTTCTTTGGGGAAAAAACAGTCAAATTCATTGTCATTGGGTATGGCAATTGTGTATCTATTAAGTTACATATAATTACCTTTAAAACTTGTATAAAGAAGAATATACCTGAATATGATGTCAGGTATCTTCAGGATCAGAAAGACCTTTAAAGTAGTTACCCTTCAGTTTATTCATTTGTACTGCAGTACCTCATTTACCGTAGTCTAACTCTGTTTAGAAACACTTCCCAGCTCCTCTCCCTTTGCAATTTTGACATTTTATTTCTTAATTTTTATTTAAAATGACTTGTTTTTAATTATTTACAAAAACCTAGCAAGAGATCATGTATCAAGTTTTCCTGCACCTACTTCAGTGCAAATCAAATACGTTGTCCTATAGAAAGAGCATTCATCACTTTCTGGGTCTGGACAGGCTGATCTTGGCAGGGAAAGGCATGATGCTTCCCTTTCCAGAGAGGCCTAAGAAGCTAACTGGAAAACAGAGCTCTAGCAAGGTAGGAGTTTCACTTACTCTTTCTCATTGTTGTCGGTCCTTTGATTAACTTTATTAAAACTTCCAAGGCTTTGGTTTCTTTATAATATTAGGAAAAAAGAAAACACAGAGCAAGAGAGAGAATGAAATGGAAAAAATTCAGCACAATCTTCAGAATCTCTTATAACAGCAGATTTCACACAATAGCAGTAAGACATAATCAGTATAAAGGATTATATGTTCTTAGAAGTGTTCAGGTGGCTGTATCAATATTCAGCTCATTGTGCAAAATACTCAGGAGGCATCTTGATATCAGGATTCCAACCATTATTCAGTTATGAATGAATTGCCTTCAAGGAAAGTTCCTCTTTAAAAACTGGGTCTGAGCTTTTGCTCTTTTGAAATGGTGTCTTATTTAAGTATGAAAATTATTTGAATTTGGGTGGGAATCCACTGATAACCACTTGAATCTAAATATATTGAGAATTTAGACATTTCTCTTAAAATATTCAAGGAGACAGCTGGGCTTGGCACAGTCCTGGATAGCCAGCACTCTGGAAAACTGAAGCAGCAGGATTGTAATTTTGAGCTAGCAAGACACTGTTTCCAAAAAAAAAAAAAAGAGTGAAATGGACTGAGCATGTAGCTCAGTGTTAAGGCCCTGTATCCAATCCTTAATATCAGGAACACACACACACACACACACACACACACACACACACACACTCCAGTTGCTGTTGTTATCCCAGGTTACAAATCTCTTTCTTCTCTTTCCTGGCCCCAAAATGATGTATTTGTGATGCTCACGCTATTTCTCCTGTTCACCACCACTTTTGCGGAGCTCTCCGACTCCATGTTTTTAAATATCTGAAACCCCGTCTTTTCCTGTAAAATCCATATAAACGCTTGAAGAGAACTGACTGCTTTCCACCTTCATCTATTCTCCATTTAGGAAAAAAATTCACCTGTCATATGTCACCATGTTTACGTATGGGAGTATATTTTCATCAGCATCCTGTCAGTGTAACTATTGTTGCCAACACTTTCCACCACATAGACTTTGTTAAGCGTTTCATGAAAGAAAAAGTTGAGGCACTATCTGCCAAGGTTGCCTTGGAAAGCTAGAATAGCGCTCTGTGCACAGATTGGCCCAGATAAATGGTTTTCTAAAATAACTGTGACAGTAGAAATAATGATCATGGTAGGAAGGCAAATTTAATGACTAACCAAATGCAAAGCAAGAAGCCCATCTATGGGGAAAACACCAGAAATCTTATAAATCTTTACCATTTATCATCCTTGACTATTGTGGGGTTTTCTTTAATGAAAATGTCAAGAGTATGGTTTCTTTCAATATGAAAAGTAATGCCAGTAATAAATTCAATTTTCCACTATATCAGGATTAGTCTAAAACTACAAGTTAATTTTTCACATGCTGCTAATTCAGTTATTCATCATAAATTAACCCATTTTATGGTACAAAATTTTAAAAAGCATGGTTTTTGACCATGAGGTATTTACAAATACACACAGAGAGACATGCATATGAAGTGCTACCCAGATTCCAACTGAAAAGTGCCTTGTACACTGAAAAGACTTTAGTGGTGAGTGGCTATACTCCCAGAACCTAAGCATCTTATGGTAAAGATTAAAGATTCTTCATAAACAAGACTACTGTCCACTACTTATAACAGTTAGTTGGATTTATTTCTTTTTTAGATATCAAAGGGAACTTAGGGATCATCTAAGTCAGACACATCATTTTACAAGACGAAGGAACAAAGATCCGCAAAGGCTAAGCCACTTGCCTAGGGACCCCCAGATGAATGCCAATGGCAAAAACACCATCAGGATACTTATCATCACTGGACCCTGACCCAGCTCCCCTCTCGTCAACCTGCCTGACTTGCCCTAAGCGAGAGGTTTCCCCCAGAACACAGTAGACAACATGGGACTCAACAGCAGTGGCCTGTCTTGGTTTTGATTGAAACTTACCCTTTGCCATCTTTGTCCATCTGGCTATTCACATAGATGAGACTTTCAAGACTTTTGGCTCTATAAACACAGAAAAATTCCAATAAAACCCTTTACATTGTAACGAAATTTGTGGTATCTTGAAAGGTCAGAGTCAATAAACATTCTCCATGAATTGCTCATTTACTCTCGTTGAATGAAAGAGCAGAAATCCTTCTGGGCAATTATGTCTGAACTAAATGTTCAATGTGGAGAGTGTTGGGCCATCTGCTAATTAATTCCCATGCCAGAGGATGCAGTTCCCTTTCAGCTAGTGCCTGAAAGAATAAAACAAGCAATCCAGGAGATAGGACTTGCAGATTAGAGACAAATACCCTTACCTTTTCTCTGTTTGCTCTGCCTTTCGGCTTGCTCCAAAGAGACCATCCAGTCCTTGATTTCTTTAAATACAGTCATTAAAAATCTCATCAGTAATAATAAGAGATACTTAACTCTATAAAAACAGATCAGTTTACATCTAAAATAGGAAATAGTGAGAAAGATGAGCCTTGATTCTTAAATTTGCTTGATTCCAACCAAAGACTCAAAACTTAAATTGCAGATGTTAGAGAAATAAAATAAAAGACAGAAACTGGGGATCTGCAAGGCACAACAGGTCCACAGATGTATTGTGTTGGACATGTTTGCATTCTGAATGTGAGTCAATGTTTATAGAGATGGCAGGCCACGTGGCCTCAGTCCTGGAGTTTTGGACTCTCCTGCAGCAGAGACCCAAATTCCTATGTGGGAACCCTCAGCAGCAGCTGAGAAGCAGCCGGATGTTTTTGACAGGACTGTTGCCCTTCTTACCATGGTTCCACCACTGGCTATGTCTCCTACAGTCAGCCACCTCCACTGTCTCATCTGCCTTCTGTGACGCCTGATTTAAAACCTCCTCTCTTTGTAAGGGAAGTAACTGAAAAGCAGCAAATTCCAATGCTTTGTCAATAGTCCTACCGATCATCAGCATCAGAACAAGATATGAAAACCATTATGGCATGAGTCTCAAATCAGTTAGTTCATTTGCCATTTTCTTTATTTTTGCCCCCTTTTTTGGTTCCTGCCAGTTTATTTGCGAGGCATACTCAGTGCTGCTTCACCAACACATACACTGAAACTGTTGTTATGGTTGATACACTGGGTCAACTTGAGAATCAGAAAAATTTAGAAGCTTAACTAAGGGACTCAGTGGAGGGCAATGGTCCTCACTTCATAAACATCCTGAGCTTGAGGAAGAGGGGGACACAGAGATGATGTGGGCAGACAGCCTGCACACAATATAAAGGAGGAAACGAGGCTTGCTTTCCCCCTCTTGTACTGTTGCTGCGTTTGTTGTCTTCTATTGCTTTGTTCTGTTGCCTCTGTGCCATGTGCCACTCTGCCTTGGAGCCAGCTGATTATGGACTGAAACCTCCATAAACCATGAGCTTTCATGGATAGATAAACCTTTCCTCCTTTAATTTTGGGTGTTGGGTATTCTGTCTCAGCAATGAGAGAAAAATAAGTAAGACAACAGGTTAGCATACTTCATAACAGAGATAACTAAAATTGTACATACACTTTCTGCCTCCATTATTTGTTTTTCCTTCCTACTTTATTTTCAGTTTTACAATTATAAGTGGTTCAAAATAAAGAGATAATGTTAACTAAGATGTTAGTGAGTTTTTTGAAATAGCCAAACTAAGCATTTAGTCATCCAACCAAACTGTATTATGAGTGCATTGATATTTCAGGAAGAAAAATGTGGTCATTCATATAATTTCTTAGTAAAATAATGGAACATGAAAATCTTTAATATTGATATCTTCAGACTTTAATAACCATTCACAATAACAACAAAATGATTATTGCTGCAAGTTTTTTATCCAAGATTTATAAGATATTTTTGACTAGCCTGATAAGTGGTTCTCCTGTTCAAAGAGTGAAAAGATACAAGAAGTCACAGCATATAATTCAGTAAGAAAACAAAACAACAACAAAAAACCTTAAAATCTTACCTGTTCAAGCTTTTGTTCATTTTGATGATATCATCCAATTCTTTGCTTTGGGAAGAGAAAAAAAAAATCTCACATTACTAAAAGCCTACCCAGAGTCAGGGCAGATGAACCTTAGAGTAATGTTGAGCTATCTGAGTAACAGAGGTGCCAGTAAAGCCCTGTTTACCCTTCAAGGCTGTTCTCCAATGCCAGTCTCCCTTCAAAGAAGCCTTCCCTACTGTTCCAAATGAACTTTGTCAGAACTCACAGGATTTCAGGTACTTTTGCATATTCTTAATGGACTTTTGTTCACTATGCTTTGTACTGTAACAGTTGCTCACTTGTCTCATGTTAATCCTCCTGCTGCAATTTTGAATTGTATTTTACATTGCATCCTCTTCAGTCTTTAATACAAAGTCTTAAGTAGATACTTCACAGTATTTTGATTATGCCAATAAATATAGACATACTGACTAATAATAGTTTCTATCTTTGCACAGTGTACTTGCACATAAAGTGAATACTAGAATATATTTGTTCATCTCCAAGTCTGGATTCTTGAACTCTACTACCACCTCATTCCAGATCAGTTAAATGTGCTAGGCTGTTTCCTGTTTGAGAACTTCAGAGCCGTTTTGGTCGCTCTTTCTGGAACAACCTATTTAAGACAAACATAAGGGATTCTGAGATTTGCCTTAGTTGCATGGGCCCAGCTCTCTCCCAGGCAGGCAGCCCGGGGAGGCAGGCGTCCCCTCAGACTGCTCGTGGTCGCTCCTGTTCATTCTTCCTCCGTGGGTCTTCTCCCCAGTGTTCCTCTTCTGCTGGCCCCACATCATTCCTCCTGCCTTCTCCCTTAGTCTTTCCATTCACAAATCTTGGTTCTCCTCTTGTGGCTCTCGAACTACACATTTTCTAGCGTTGCTCAAGGTCCCTCTTTTTTCCAGAGTGATCTTTAGTTTTGACCAGGAGACTGTGCGACCTGGACACTCAGCGGTGACGCACTGAGGCTCCTGAGTCCGGGAGCACCTTCGTTCCAATCTGAGTTCTCTATTGATTCATTGAGAATGAATGAATTCTCATTATTAGAAAATAGGTGAGTTGTTCTCAATTTTCCATTGGGAAAATTGGGAATAGTAGTCACACTCATCTCAGAAGAGAATTGATAAGTGAATGAATATATGGTGCACAGCATGGTTCCTAGCAAATCGCAAATTCTTCATTAATTTTGGCCATTATAATAAATATTTAATTTAATAAATGCTTGCTATATTAATTTTGAGTGAACTTAGAGATAGTAAAACATTCTATTATCCTTAGCAACATAGAGGGGCTGAGTCACTTATATGTCACATAACATTATCATCAGAATTGCTGTCCTGGGCAGTCTTCTGAGAGAGCCTAGAAACATGTAAACAGCTGTCACATTCTTTTAAACGATCTTACATACTCAGTCATAGGATTGAGAATAGATTGGCTGAGAAGAGCTATATCCCCAGCCCCTAAAATACAAACTTGCTACTCTTGATAAAAAAAATTTGATTAATGCTCAATATTTGTGTGGGACAAACTCTACCCAGACCCCTGACATAGAGATCTATTGTTGCTTCTCACTTGAAGTTCCTCCCGTCACCTCTGAGGCTGCACATCTGTTTGCGCCCAGAGAGAAAGAACAACCTAAGAGTCCTATAAAGTTTACCCCAGACGTTTCAGACTGGCATGAGTCACAATAATGAGGTTCCCAGGATCTGGAATTGTTCACATTTATCACCAGAAAATTAGCATAAGCCATGAGAACATACTCTGTGGTAAATTAAATAAAATGGAGACTGTATTCTAAATAAAGAACTTGGGCTTTCAAAATGACTGTAAATTGATAAGGAACTTGGCTATTAAGTTCCACCATTGCATTTGCAACACATTAAATGCTCTTAATCAGATTATCAGTCACATTCCATTCCACAAAGAGCAGTTTGGATGAATGAAGCCATTCCTATTCCCGATGGACAGTCCACAGTACATTATTCCTTGTCCATATCAAAACAGCAACTTCTCTCTGTGATGAATGTGTGTGGCTGTGAAATTTGTGCATTATGGCTAGTGAGTGGGGACAGAGGGAAGTCAGGTCAAGAGCTGCTGTTGTCATTGTTTTTGGTTTATGCCAATCATTTCCCATAAGCACCACTCAAACATTCTAACCATCCACCAAAAAGCTGTTTAGTCCCTGTTGAAAACAAAATATTACCTCAAACACAAATAAATTAAGAGATCTAGGATCTTAAAGGAGAGAGAAATGGAAATGAATCATTAAGAATATTTACTATTCTGCTGCGTGCAGAGCTCCTACTGGCTCATGGATTTGCACCAAAAAGCCAATGGTCTCTTTGTTTCTGCTTTTCAACTCTTTTGACTGAGACAACAATCTCTAGTAACAATCTTATCATTATAAAATCGCATTAGACACAGAAAAAAATTTGCTGGTTTTGCATTTAAACCATGGAGTATTCATCCTCAAGGTTTTCTCACTGCTTATCATGGTTTTACCATAATCTGAAATATAAATGCCTCCTTTACACAAGGCAGCATGCCAGACACAGCAAATGACATCTGGTGAATAAGAAAATATCTTCTCTGAAAATTATGAAGACAGGGGAGATGACACATTCACACAAGCAGCACGAAACAAAGCAGACATGATTAGACATTGTAAAATATAAATAGTGGGGCTCAAATCACTTAGACAGGCAAAAATTCACATCTCACTGGACCGCTCAGGGAAGAGTTCACAGAGGAGGCAGTATTTGATGGGGCTTTGAAGCTTTGAAAGATGTAGGACCTAGACGGACTGACAAGCCAGCTTGAGACTGGAGAAGGTTGCCATGTAGATGGAAGAGCATAAAGAGAAGCAGATATCTGGTAATCATAGAAAACAGCAAACTAATATGGTTTTTAATATAGGATAAATATATGCATGTGGTCAGAAACAACCAGAACATTAGGCTGGAGCCAGCTAAGCAAACAGCTTGAATGAGATTATGTGTGATGGGCAACGGGGAGCCAGGTAGTGGTTTAGGAACAGAACTATACAGAAAGAAACTGGCATTTTTGGATAGAAATGGCTTAGAGGACAAGGCTGAAGGGGTGTAAGAAAATCTGAATAGCTACTGTCGTCACCGCCATAGAAATCAATGAGGGTTTGAACAGAAGGAGGCGATTGGTGCACTAGAGACCTCTTAGACATGTAAATGTGCTACATAGTGGGGCAAACGGGGAAAGAGTTAAGAGTGAGCCCAGAATGGTGAGCCTGCAGGAAGCAAAGGGTACAAGTCTGGAAGTAGCACGTTTTGGGGGGAAGGAATTTGAACATGTCCTAGGATATCTTAAGTGGAGTTTTGGGGAGATAGCTAGGGAGTGGCCTGGGCCAGCAGCACAAATGCAGGACTGAAATCTGGAATGATATTAGACAGCGGAGGCCCCCAGAATGAGAAAAATCGCCCGAAGGAAAATGAGAGAAAGGACGTCCCTGAATGTTAGTGCCATCTATTACTCAAAGGTGGTAGGTGGAGGCAGTGATGCTTTCTTCTTCTAAATTATAGGTGTAAGTAGCATGACAGATTCTGTTCATAACTGGGACTCTTAAAGGTATCAAGTAGGCACTTTCAAAGCACACAGAAAAGGAAAACTCGAGCTCACAAGCTCAGAGATCTCACCCCTTGTCAGTTTCCTGATGTGAGGCTGTCACCTTGATGAGGTCAAGATCCTGAGTCCTTCAAACAACAGAAAAAAGAGACAGGTCAATAGACAGACAGTACAGCTAGTTTTGAAGCAGCTACAATTTCTCATTTGTTTCTAGTGAAGAAAATCATAGTCCGTGCCCTCTTCATGAATTACTGAGTTTAGCAGAATAACAAAATCATTCTGTCACATTGGTTCATGGCACATATGGACACAAGCATTTCCCATTGATGCAAGCACATGTACACACACACACACACACACACACACACACACACACACCCCTTTGTCATCCCACCTAGGTGCTAGCTCTGCCATCTAGTGCTCAGTGAAATAACTACATTTTCTCCTAAGGACTACTGTTAATGGCTCCCACATTCCAAACTTAAAACCTGGAAAAGAAAACCCACTAACTGCACAGATAAATGCAGAAGTAAGTTCAGTAGTTTGTCTCCAAAATTCAAAGACAATTAACCCACAAGGACAGGCAATTAGTCCCTCAAATGATGTGAAAATATCTGTCTTCTCCAGTTCTAAAGGAAAAGGAAGTACACTTTAAACTATGGACTACCTGAGACATAAAGGGCTTGGACCCACGGCAATCTCCCTTAATGTGTCACTGTTTGATCACCCTTACATGCCTATATCTGGTTATCTGAGCAATCACTCTGAAGAAAACAATATGTAATGTAACAACCATTGTTGATTTCCTATCACCTTGTTTTGAAATTCTGTATCGTTTTTATTTTTATGTTGTTTAGTTTATGTCTTTGTTATGTTTTTTTTTTTGGTCTTTTTCTCTTTAAAATATAAAAAAGAAAAAGAACAATTAATGAAATCCACATAGATGCCCCTGTAAAGAAGACAATTTTTTTAAAATTTTATTTTAAAGACAAAAGAATGGAGACATATGAACCAGAAAAGCCATAAACAATACAGAAAATACAAAGTTATACAGAATATAGTAGGGAATTAGAACTGGATGTTGTATTACATAGTTATCTTCACATTAGTTAACACAAAAACATTAAAGGAAATACCAAATTATAGATAAGATAGTAGGG
>PVLD010027418.1:0-20811 GCA_004027595.1 Dinomys branickii | reverse complement strand
GAACCTGAGGGTGGGAATATAAACTAAGAGACATGAAGGAAATCTGTTCAAAAACAAAGAACAGATGGGACGAGGGAAAGGAGAAAAGAAAGAGGCAAAAATGTATGTATGTATATATGTATATACATATGTGCAGGAGGGCTAACATGGTTCTACTATTGTATTATATCACTTAATGCTAAGGAATAATTGATGACGGTTTATTCAATCAATCTTGTATGTCTGTATGTCTTATCCTGAACACACACTTCGAAGATATCAATATGCAAAGCAGCAACTATTGTTGGCGTTTTTAAAATTTTATTTATTTATTTATTTATTTTTGTCTTTGGTTTTCTGTTTTTTGTGTTTTTCTGTTGTTGAGATGATTAATTGTCTGACCAATTGTGCATGTCTGTATCTGTGTTCATGTATATACACTTCGAAGATATCAATAGGTAAAGCAACAATCATTGTTGAGTCCATGTCACCTTGTCTGTAAATCAGCTTTGATTGTACTATTTTTTATGCTAATTTGTGTCTGTTTGTTAATATGTTTAAAAAAAAAAAAAAGAAAACAAGTCTCCATCAGATAGGTTCAGGAAAAATAAACATTAGAATCAAATCTACAAATACTTCTGAGATTTGAATCAGATGCAGCATATAAAAATCTATACATTTAAAAAACAAAAATTACATATGATCAAGATTAGAAAAAATTAAAATATAACAACTGAAATTTGGAGCTCCGCGCTAGGTTTAGCAGCAGACAAGGCACAGATGCAGGGAGAACAAATGGGATAAATGATGACTCTGAAGAAATCATGGGGAAGGAGAGGGAACCGTAAAGCAAAAGATAGTAATTTGGGATCAGATGCTCTGGGGGGAGGCTATTCATATGGGGCCAGCCACCAGGAGGCAGGGCCATCACAGGACCAGGGAAGTTGGGGTGACTAACAGGAGGCAGGATCACTGCGGGCCACTGCGCAAGCCATTCCGTACTTTCATGCTGTGCACAATCCCTGCTCCTTACTGATTCTCTGTTTGTCCTGTCAACTACGAAAAGGGAATGGTGACATCTCCAGCTATAATTGTGTATGTATCTATTTCTCCTCTCAGGCCTGCCATTTTTATCTTACGTGTTTTTGAGTCGTGTCTTTAGAGACATACACCTTGAAGAATGTCGGACCTTCTTAAAGAATCAACCTCTCTATCATTATAGGAAGTCTCTCCTTACCCTGGGTCTAAACATTTCCTCTATTAATGTATTAACTCCTGCTCTCTGTCTACCATTTTCAGCCATGTACTGTTATCCTAAATGTGTCTTTAATTTAAAATGGGGTCGCCCACATTCTGTGGCTTATGATCCCTTCCTCTCCTTCCAAACCCCATAGCAGTAAGCTGAGTCTTCCTTGCACTTCTTTTTGTTGTTTTACACAAAGAAACAGCCACACCCTAATGACTCACATAACTACATCATCTACATGGATACCGAGGGTGTGTCCCATCTCAAGACCCATAACCTTGGGCTGGGGATATAGCTCAAGGATATAGGGATATAGCCACCTGCCTGGCAAGCGTGAGGTCATGAGTTTGTATTCCCAGTACCTCCCCCAAGAAAAAGACCCATAACCTTGAGGCCACAGTGTCTTTAAAGATTTGCACATGACTGAATACTTTAACTTTTGTTTTTTCTAAAGTGTTAGCAGAGCTTACACACACACCACTGGCTCAGCACGTTTGGAATTTAGTTACTTGCTTGCTGTACAACTTTAGCTCTATGAAGGTCTCAAAAAAGTTATAATTTTGTGGATTATCTGGGTTTTTCTTGTTGTCAGAGTTGGAGTGACTGGTGTGTTCTTACAGGTTTCTGAGCCTAAAGCAGCAGGGAATGTTTTGCCTAATATTTAATAAAAGCATTTTTTTAAAAAGAAAGAAAACAAAATAGACATTTTCTATGAAAGTGCCTGTCATTTTCACCATGCTGGCTGAAGGGGGACTTGGTGGCCAGCATGGCCCTACCTTGACCTCCCTTTGGTCTCCCAAATTCTCCCAATGGACTGGGGCAACTGGCTTCAGTGTCCTTCCTGGTTACAAATCACTATTCTCCACTCCAGCATGAGTGCAGTCAGACAAGCCATGGGTACACTTCCCCAACTCCAGTCACTTCTACCCATACTGTTGCCTTTTTTGAGAGGGGAGGGGGCATCATGGAGTGGCTAAGATCAGGAAGCCAAGGATCTGGGCCCCTTGCATACCCTACACTTATAACAAGCTTTTGCAGCCCTGCCCCTCACTGACACAAGCCTGCAGCTGCTATATAAGCAGCCCTCCCCAGCCAACTGTCATGGTTTTAGTCCAGGAGGGCTCCCTCCTGTGTATGGACCCCAACTGTGCTAGAGCACAGACCCTGTAAAAATAGACTGGCTTTGGTGTTCTTATAAACTGGCTCATGATTTATTGCTTGGGTAGTGTGGGCTCCAAAAAGTCCTATAAATCTACTTGGGACTTTTATGCCGAGTGGTGTAGGCAGAGTGGTCATAACAAAGAGTAATAAACATTCAGAGCTCCAAAGACCAGCAGCCAATGAAGACTGGTGGCAGAGATTAGCAGCTGGTAGAGACAACCTACAGCATCCAGCACATACTGGCGCCAAAAGGCAGTAACTGGTAAAGCTGACACCACCACCAAATAGGCAATCTACTGTGTTCCGCACAAGCTCACATTGGACGTGACAGGTAGCAGAAGCTGTGACCAGCAGCCACCTGTGTCACCTGTAAGCACCCAGCATTACTTGGTCATCTGGTGAGATCAGGATTGCTAGCAGAGGTACAGTTTGCTGACTAATGATTTCCATCTGAACTGAGCAAAAGAATCCTAGGCTGACCGGCAACAAAAGAACGGAATGAGCCAAGATAATGCAGGTCATCTAACCAAGAAGTTAGCTACAAAATATCCACATACATAGTAATAAGATCTGTGGTGATTATTGTGCTTTACTTTTAGAATAAGAACAAAAATGTAATATCCAAAGATCTGATTCCTGGGTAAAGGCTCCCCATCCCCTCATAGAGTGGCTTATTCGGTTCATCTTGTGCGCAAGATGCGTGATCTCTGGAGCACCTTATCCCACAAACCATTACCAATAATCAGTACAATAGGACCAAAGGTTGCTGGGTCCTCCTCCGTCCCATACTCAGGGTTGGGGGCAAGGCAACTCCGGCATTAAAAGTAAAGGGCAGACTCTAGCAAAATCTGTCTGAAAAGGGCTGGGGATATAGCTCAGTGGAATAAGCACTTGTCTAGCAAGTGCAGGGTCCTGAGTTCGATCCCCAGTACCGCAAAAAAAAAAAAAAAAAAAAAAGGAAGTTCTTGGATTTAAAAAAAAAAAAAAAAAAAAAAAAATCTGTCCGAAAGTCTGAAAGAGAAGGCATCTCTCTTGGATCCTGATTCTTGTCCCTAAAAGGAAATAAAATGTTAAGTTTCTAGTCCAGTGCTTTAAAGGGCAAGGATTTGTCTCTGTCACAAAGCTGGAATTTGGAAGAAGCCCAAACAGGGCACGTCAACCTGGCAAAGCCAGCAGAGGGTGGATTGTGGAGTGTCTATCAAGATGAGGAACGGTGCCATACACACGGGAAATCTGTTCCTTTTATATATAGATCCATAAATCAAATTTGTTCCTCCTTTGAGGCTCGCTGAACCTATGTGTGAGAAGAACTATTTATTGCTAAAGCATCTTTTAAAATTTTTCCACATAGTTAGTGGAAATAACTGAAACCTTTGTGAAGAATTTTAGTTATTTCATGGTCTCAAGTCATTTCTCTATGATAAAGACTTTTCTTTTGAGAACATCTAAGGCCGTATAGAATTAATCCAAGGAACAAAGACACGGCATCAAGAATCAGAGACGAAGTCCCATCTCTGCTAAACACTCCTCATCTACAAGTCCCACTCAGGGGCAACTGTCCAGAAACAAATGTATGCTTCTTTCTCACTGGTGTGGAAATTTTTGTTTCTGCAGCATATATACATCTTGAGAAAGTATGTAGCACATTCTCACAGAAGTCCTGAGAGAGACCTGGTCTGTGCTGTGAGCCAGCAGAGAGGAGAATGTCTGAGGTCACTTGGGTCTGTGCATGCAGGAATTTGGGGAATGGAGCTGGGGCTCCAGGATGGCAGAAGAGCGCTCAGGGAAGCAGGAAGAAGGAGAAGGAGATGGGAAACAAGCATCACATCCTGCAGCTCACGAAGTGCTTCTTGTGCCAGTATGGTGCTGTCACTGTTCCGCTAGTGGAAGGACGCAGTCCAAGTGATGGGGCTCCTCACTCTCTGTCCAGCTCTAGCTGGATGTGACTAACCCTGACAAGCCCAGGAGTCTCACTGCATCCCCACTGACCAATGACAAACCAGTTCATTGCAATTACGTATTTGTCCACAGTCAAACATCTGGCTGGTGGCAAAGTGACAAGTTGGTCCTCCACTCTGGGAGAAGCTCTGCCTGCCTCCAGGGAGGCCACTGTACTGAAGGGAGGAAAGTCAAGTGCATCTGCTGTCAGCCTCAAGACATAGATCAGTTTGTGCTTTGGTTGCCTTGATACTTGTGATCAGGCAACTTTACCTAAGCTAACTTCACTAGATAAAGACAAACAGAGCAAAATGACACCTAACTGAAGTGAAGAGATGGGAAAGTTGAGAGAGGAAAATGAAATAGAGGATAGAAAAAAATAGAATCAACAAGACCACAAGTTAATTATTTAAAAATCAACAATTACCTAGACTGACAAAGAAGAAAGCAGAGAAGACACAATTTACTAAAATAAAAAATGAAAGTGGGGCAATTGCTCCTGATTTTCCAGAAATAAAAAGTATTATAATTATGAACAATTATACACCAACAAATGGTATAATGCAGACAAAATGGACAAACTCCTAGAAATGTGCAAATAACCTCAATCTCAAATAGAAACTCTGAATAAAAATGTAAAAAGAATAGAGATTGACTTAGCAGCCAAAAATCTCCCCAAAAAGAGAAATCAAAATCAGATGGTTTTACTAGTGAATTCTACGACATACTTAAAGAATTAACATCACAAACATCTGCAGGAAATAGAGGAAGAGGTAACATATCCTAACTCATTCTGGCCCAGCCATTACCCTAAAATAAAAGCCAGATAAAGATATCACAAAAAAGTGAAAATTACAGGCTGATAACTTTTTTGATCATGATGCAGAACCCTCAGTAAAATACTACCAAGTCCAATTCGGCCACATATTAAAAGGGCTGTACACCAGGACCAAGTGGGATTTATTCCTAGAAGGCAAGGTGATTCAACATATGAAAATCAGTCAATGTAACACACTACATTACAAGATTAAGGGAAGAAACAACTCATGATTATCTCAACTGATGCAGGAATAAATGTAACCAAGGAGTTGAAGACTTGTACACTGGGAATTGCTGAGGAAAATATAAATGGAGAGAAGACATTCTATATTCATGGATTGGAAGACATGATATTGCTGAGATTACAATACTCAAAGCAATCTAAAGATTCAGTATAATCCCTAGAAAATACAATATTTTTAGGCAGAAGTAGAAAACAATATGAAATTTCAAGAGACCATGAACAACTAAATCAGTCTTTGTCTTGCTTACTTTTTTCTTGTTGCTGAGACAAAATACCCAGCGTCCAAAATGAAGGAAGGAAAGGTTTATTTAGCTTACAGTTTTTGGAGGTTTCAGTCTTTACTTGGCTGGTTCTGAGGCACAGTGGCACATGGCAAAGGGCTACACTTCATGGCGGCAGTACACAGCAAAGCAACAAGCACAAGAAGGGAGGAATGGGAGCCAGCAGCCTCTTTCTTTCCCTTACATATAAAAACTATCTGCCCTAGGGCAGGTACAGCTCTCACACCCATAATCCCAGCAAACTATCTGCCCTAGGGCAGGTATAGCTCTCACACCCATAATCCCAGCATTGGATCCTGTACCAGTCATAAACTCTAAAAGCCACCCCACAACCACATGAGGATTTGGGGGGACATGCAGACACAAACCATAACAGTCTTGAAAAAGAAAAGGCTGAGGGCCTCATATTTAATGATTTCAATATATATTACAAAGTTACAATAATCAAGACAGTAAGGACCTGACATAAAGACATGTGCATCAGTCTTACAGAATAGGAAGCCCAAAAATAACCCTCCAAATATGATCAAGTAATATTTGACAAGGGTGTCAAGGGTATGCAACAAAGAAAGGTTAGTCCCTTCAATGCACTGTATCAACACACAAAAGAAACAGTTGACTCTCTACCTCACATCATATAAAAGTTATTTCAAAATAAATCATAGAGCTAAACTCAGGAGCTAAAACTTTAAAACTCTTTTTTAAAAAAAATTCTTAAGAAAGTCATATAGCTAGTAAGTGTTGCTGATAAGAACAAAACCCTCAGAGGATGGAGATTAAAATCAAGGAACTAATAAAGATTTAGGAGTCACCTCCCTAAGTGGAATAATTTGCTTTTGATCAATATGAATCAGTAGTTCACAAATATTATTTTTAAATATCAATAAGCAAAATTCTAACTCATTTGTCTTAGTCTGTCTTCTATTGCTATAAGATATCTGAGGCTGGATATTTTATACAAAAAAAGAGATTATTGAATTTACAGTTCTGGAAGTCCCACGGCCAGGCACAGGCACCTGCTTGGCTCTGGTTATTACTTCCTGGCTGTGTCACATCACAGGAGAGCACAAGCAAGAGGAAGGTACAAAAGAGGATCCAGGGAGGGGCTGAACTCACACTCACTCACCTCCCATGAGACCAGCATGAACCCTTCAAAGACATTCCCCGAAGACCTAACCCTTTGCCCCAGGCCCCACCTCTTAAGCATTCTTCCACCTCCACTCTCTCACACTAAGCACTGCAGCTCCTGGAAGTTGCGGAACACACCCAAACCATAGCCAAAACACTGCACTACTATAACCTACTTAAGAATAATATATAAAAAATATAAGGTCATCTTCCAGTGTTACTTTGTGTTCCTTACATTGTTTTGAAAGTTAAAAACTGTGATTCTTACTGTTTAATTATAAATGGAAAAAAGTTTAATGTGATAAATGATGACCAGGGCTTGCAACTGGACCGCAGAAGCAAATGAGGAGGAGCCCTTTAGGGCATAGGTTTGGTCATGCAATATAGCATTGTGATTTGAAAGACTTTCTTCTCTCTTTATAATGGAAATAAATTGTTTTATAAATGAAGATTTTTTATTAGATATTGAAAGAAAGTAATAAGAATAAAAAGAATTGGGGATGAGGTGAGATTTGTGAGGGAGAATTATTAGCAGATCATACATCAAAGTATATGAAGATGTCAAATAAAATATTACTTGGAATGTCAGCCAGTGATATTCATCATATAGCTTGTAATACAGAAGAAAATATTCAGATACTTTTGCTTAAATCAGAAAAGAAAATGAAAAGGCATATTCTTACTGCCAAAAATGAAAAATTCACAATTTAGCTTATCCAAAAGGATTCACGGGTTTCAACATAAAAGAAAAACTATTAAATTCATTTAAGGATCATCTGTGATAGTTTTTGCTCATGAAATGGCTTTCATAATACAGACAAGAGCTAATGGTGGCTAAGTTCCAAGGGCTCTGCCTAAGGAGAATGAGCTATGTGCAAATCTTAATGAGAAAGAAAGTGGGATTATGTTTGGCAAGAACGGGCTGATGTCTGCGTAAGACTAATTAGAGATATTGGAAAATGTATTTCACTGAATAAAAACAAGGATCTGTATCAACTTTTTGAACAACATTTCTACTGCAGTGACATATGATAAATTATGCATTGATGTTTAAATTACGATGCTGATTCTAGGCAAATTTCTAGACTTTAATTTTACCTAGAAATGACATAATCTGGTCAAAATACTGTTTCCTTTTCTTGCAGCCTCATCCACACAAAGCCTTTGTAATTGCAGCTGAATGGCGCATCAAGCCCCATCACCTCACCCAGTGCCAAACAGAGGTGCATCTGTCTGCTTCACTGGCTGTCTCAGCACCTAGATCAGTGAAACATGTCATTGCTGCTCAAACGGTATTAGTTAAAAGAATGAGTGAGTTTTCTAAGGAAGAGGTCATTTAGAGAAGGGTTTTTGTTTTGCTTTGTTTTGTTTTTTTGGTACTGAGGATTGAGCTGAGGACCTTGTGCTTGCCAGGCAGGCTCTTGTGCCACTGAGCTTCCCCAGCCCAGAAGATATCATTTAGAAACAGAATAAAATATCCTCAGAACTTGGAAATAATGTTACCGTCCGAGCAGAGAACTAACATTGAGTAAGACTAAAAGATAATAGCTCTCTGGGGCAGGGATATAGTTCAGTGGGCACATGAGCCTGCCTGGCAAGTGCAAGGTCCTGAGTTCAATTCCCAGTACAAAAAAAAAGACAATAGCTATCTGTAAAAACTGACAAAAAAGTTGCCTGTCTCTGGGAGGACAAGATTTGAGACTTCAACTAATAATTAAGACACCTGGTCCCTCCCCCTGTGTTGCACCATACCAAAGGGAACAGAGGCTGGATGATCATGTGTGCTCCCTGCCAGTGGGCTCACATGTCACAAGCAGTGACTCTGCCTCATGCCAGAGGAGGGTGGGAGTTCTGGGACATTTGGGAAAGTGTGGCCAATGTCCCTGTCCCAGTGGGCACAACACTTGGGGTACAGCACACAAGCACCATCCCCCAGTCAGCGACCATCTCCAAGACATTTGTCCTGGGAAACTGGTTCACATACCTTCCCTTCCAGGGAATGACCCCAAAGACTACACATCACTCCGGCTCTTGACTCACTGGCCATAGGGTCATTATCTATAAGATGGTTAGGAAATGTGTCTTCTTAGACAGTGGTCACACAAGCCAATGCTTCTGTCCCTGCAGAAGAAGGTAAAGACAGGTACTGGAACAGCATGCAGGATCAGTGACAGGGTGATGGGATTATCTGTAAGGTGTTTTCCAGAGACTCGAAAGTTAAAACATTGAGGTGTGTGAATAGTTTTTGCAATTCATATGCCGATTATTGTGTTCCATTTTGATGTCATTGTGGAGGAGGAGCAGGGCTGGGAAGAGCACATCTGGGAGCACAAAGGTGGATGGCTCTCTGTGGAGATCCTGCAGGGCCACGGTGCTCCCTCATACATGTGCCACCAAACAGGTGACAATGGTGAGGGGAGCACTGATGCCTTCCTGAAGAGCTGAAGCACACTGTCTGCCGCAAACCCTGTCTGTGGTAGACCTTTTCTTTTGGTGATTGCAATATCCTGACTTAGCCCTAAGAGCCCAGTTGCAGGGAAACACCTTTCACAATAGCATCTGTTATGGTTGATACATTGTGTCAACTTGGGGAGTCTAGAGGTTTGGCTGAGTGACTCAGCAGGAAGCCAGGGTGCTTACTTTGTATACATCCTGAGCCTGTGGAAGAGGAGGGCATGGAGACTGTGAGAGCTACACCTGGGTGGGGTTAGCCTGTTTACAATGTAAGGGAAGGAAAGAGGCTGCTTGCCACCATTCCTCCCTTTGGCTCTGGTTGTTTTTGCTGTGCTCTGCTGCCATGAATGTTTGCCCTCTGCCATGTGCCACTCTGCCTCAGAACCAGCCAAGTATGGACTGCAACAAACTGTGAGTTAAATAAACCTTTCCTTCCTTAACTTCGGGCATTGGGTATTTTGTGTCAGCAACAGAGAAAAGTAACCAAGACAGCATGGAAAAAAAAAATATTTAGGAATAGATCTAACAAAGGAAGTAAAAGATCTTTCATTGAAAACTGCAGTATCTGGAAAAAGGAGATTGAAGAGGACATCAGAAAATGGAAAGATATGCCTTGTTCTTGGATAGGAAGAACCAACAGTGAAAATAGCCATTCTCCCAAAATTGTTATACAGATTTAATGCAATCCTAATCAAAATACCATTAGCATACCTCACAGAACTAGAGAAAACATCCCTAAAATTCATTTGAAACCAGAAGAGACCTAGAATAGCAAAAGCAATTCTGGGTAACAAAGGTAAGGCAGGGGGCATCACAATCCTTGACTTGAAATTATACTACAGAGCTGCTGTGATTGACAGTAGCATAGTACTGGCAAAAAAAAAAAAAAAAAAAACCAGACCCATGGATCAGTGGAACAGATTAGAAGATGCAGAAACAATTCAAAACATACTAAGCCACTTTATCTTTGACAAAGGGGCCAACCACATTCACTGAAAGAAAGATAGCCTCTTTAATAAATGGTTCTGGAAAAATTTGGATCTCTATATGCCAAAGACTAAAACTACATCCATGTCTCTCTCACCATGCACTAAAGTCCAAATGGACCAAAGATCTAAATATTAAAACAGAAACATTTAAGTCAGCTGGAAGAGAGAATAGGTTGAACTCTTAAAGACACTGATATAAGCAAAGACTTCATAAACAAAACCCTGATTGCACGGGAACTATTACACAGCCTTCCAAGCACAATAGGAAGTTTTACTGAAGTCACCAAGAGACACAGAAACTTTCAGGACAAAGAAGCATAGAAATTCTCAAATGTCCTTCCCCTGGTCACCAAAAAGAAGTAGGACTACAATTCACTATTTCTGACTTAATATCTGTGATTTGGTATTTATTTACCAGGGGAAAACTCTCTTGCCAACCCAGTACACTAGAAATAAAAAAGTGAAACTTCACAAAGTACCCAAATTCGAAATACCCTACAAGTATAATAAAAGGTGCAGAGCACCCTGCCTATCAATTTTATTAAATGATCCTCTCTTGTCTGTGGAAATTATAGACATAGCTGTTCTCAGTGACTATGTAATTTAGATGGAGAGAAGCCCAGAGCTGGCATAGAACTCATCTCTACCAGTTGATTTTCAGATGTTTCTAAAACGAAATACAGCAGAAGCTATTTCAAAGCTCTGGGAAGCTAGCTGTTTTGAAACACCTGTGAATCCTGTGGACAGAAAAGCACACACAGTATCAGCCCACCCTGCGGCACAGTGGGTACTGTAATTCCACACTAGGAACACAAAAAGCCTTTCTTTTTGTGCCAAGACATCCCTTATTGTCTAGAGCTAGGGATGGCAACTCAAGCTTAACCAGGGACAGAGACCACAGAGGTAGTGGCTAAGACAGACCCAATGTTTCTCTGAAACTTCACTTATGTATTTTATTGCCACTGGTTCTATTATAAACCCAACCTCGGATGTTTAAGAGTGACTTCAGTGTTCAAAGACAACCCTTCAAACCCACTTCCCAACTTTGTAAGGCTCCACATAGACATCCACGTCCTGGGTCTCTGCCCAAGATCATGTCTGGCCACCTGGAGTCACTGTTACCCAACTCTGAGAATATCAGCATACTGCTCTCCGACTAATGCCTCCACAAGCATACGTCTGGTGAGAAACACCTTGAACCACCCACATTGTCCCCCTGGGCCACACAGCATCTCCATGGCCATCTGGCTCTTTCCTGCCCTTGGCAGGAACAACTCTAGGATGTTGTGGCTTTGATTCAGTGGTGGTGAGGAGGGTGGAGTCTGGTTGCTACTGGCTTGGGATCTAATGAAGATTTTAAAATGTTCCTGGTTACATGTATCACTTGCCCTAGAACAATCTCTTCCCCTTTTTCTTTTATGACATTGACTTCTTCAAGTTTCACAGGATGTCCCAAATTCTGGTTTGATACTATTTCCCTGTGATGTCTGTTTCTCCCCCAAACCCCTCACATCAGGTCAGAGCAGCAGCCAATAAAAAGTTGGTGAGAGCCACATGTCACCTTATATTTTCTAATGGCTACATTTTAAGAAATTTAAAACAGGTGAAACTAATTTTAATAGCTATAATAATCCATTTAACACACCAAACACTGTTTCATCACTAACCAAGATACTGAGATTTCAACATTTAATCAGTCTTCTGACATTACCAAGATGTTTTACATTATTCCTTCATACAGAGCCTTTAAGACTTGGTACGTGTTTTGTACTTACACAAATCTTGACTCAAATCGGCTACATTTCACACTCAGTCACCACGTGTGCCAGTGGTAGTCATGGTAAATGGTGTGGGTCTGGGGGCTACTAAAGCACAGGTAAGATTTCTAACCACTGCTATGGCTCTTGACTACCCCAGTCTCTGCCTCCATAAACTTTCCCCCAAAATCCCTTTTCACCTCAGCAAGAAATATGGGATCAAGCCCACAGATGGGAACAGACGTCCACACAGTCCACACTGGCACCCATGAGTACCTGTCCTGCATGTGACCATTCACATTGCTCTACCTGCTCCCATGACACTGGACAGGAGAGACACTAGGGCTCCAGCTAAGCTGTGTAAGGCTCTGAAGTCTGAGTATCCCAAAGGGAGAAATGTTTGCTCCTTGGAGGCATCCAAAGGGGGCCTTGGTCCTCCACCATTTCCAGAGGAGAGAAGAGCCCCTAACCTGAGGAGCTGGCGAGGTCAATAGCAGCAGCAAAGGGCACAGCTCTGCACCAGCCCGAGACACCTATGCTATCATCTTGACACCTACCAACTGAGACATTCAGTGGCATCCAGACAACACCCAAGGACCCCAGAAGCGCACAGGCATTCACGTTTGGCCAGTGCCCTTGCTCTTCTAGGATGCCCCTGGTGTAGTGGTATCATGAAGATTCCCCCCTAGGATGCCCCCTCTCCTCAGGGGTCGTATTGGTCCTGTCCTGGGAGCCGCATCCACATGTCAACCCTGGTGGAGCTGTCTCCTGCCAGCAAAGACCAGAGGGTGTTGAAGTCAGCTTTCTGACCCCTGCTGGGCTTGGGACTCAGAATGACCGATCTGGATATGTAGAGAGAAGGGAGCTGGAAACCTACACTGCTCAAATCATGTGTCCAGGCCTTATGTGAAGGTAGCTGTGGGTGTTCAAATGCCAGGCATCAGCTCTCTTTGGCGGGGTAAATGGCAGCCTCTGCAGATCCGGGCCGTGGCTGCACAGAGGATGAAACCCTCCCACACACACTCACTTGTCCTGTCGATATTTGTCCTACAAAGACTGCATTCATTGGCATTTACAGAAGCAGGAGGATGGAAGACAGCTCTCAAACTGATCTGCAGAAGGCCCAGCACTCCTGGGATCTCTTCACCCAACAGATGTTAATTGAGCACCTCCTGAGTGCCAGGCAGTATTGTAAGTGCTAAGATATCACCATAAACAACACAAACAGTCCCTGCATGTGTGGGTTTCACTTGGTCACCAGAAAAAAATGCAAAAGTAGTCTATGCTGTGGTCTGAATGTGTCCCCAAAGTCCTCTGCTGAAAGGTAACTCCAGTCAGCATTGAGAGCAGGAAGCTGTTATTGGCAGCTGATGTCATAGGCGTGGGTCAGCTATCACAGGAGGGGATAGTTAGCCCAAGAGTGGTCAGTTATCTCTGGGGTAGATAGTTATCTCAGGAGTGAGAAGTTATCTCAAGAGTGGGCTCCTGGTAACAGGATGTGTTTGGCCCCCTCTCTTGGTCCTCTGCCTTCTGCATGGGATGTCACAGTGGGACAGCCTCATGTGGCATCATAATCTTGCATTGCCAGGCTCTAGAACGATGAAAAATGAATTGTTCTTTATAAATTGCCCAGTTCATGATATTCTATTAAAGGAACACAAAACAGACTAAGACAGATACATAGTAGATTGGACACCCAAATACTAAGGAAAATGCAAACAGGGTAGTGATGGTGGTGAAAGCAGAGAAAGTGGGATTTTTGACAGATTTCCAGCCAGGCCCTTAGAAAATGGGAGGCCAGGGAGGGTCCCACAGAGCCAAGGGCAGAGGGATGCACAGGGTGGGTTCTGGGCTCCCATCCACTTCAGCATGGTCACCCTGTTTATGTCTATTCCAAACCCTGGTGCTCTAGGTCAGAATTTATAAATGTGGCTCACACACAAAGGAAAAGAAGTCTGTGGCTGAGGAACAGAAATTGGAGTGAGATGGTGCTCTGCTCACTCCTGGTGAGAGAGTGTTGCAGCCCTAGGGTTCCTGCAGCCTAGGGACCTGCAGCCTTTACACACTGGGCTACACCACCCAGTGCCCTGTACAAGGCCCCAAGAATAAGCACTTGGTACAATGTTTGATCCTAGGGGCCAGACAGATTCCCTATGGGTAGACAGATGGGTCCTGTCCTGTCCCTGTGTCAGACTGTGTTGAAGTAAACACCGACTTGAGCCCTGCTATCAAAGAACCCAGGGCCAATTCTCAAGGTGAGAGAAGAACATGCATCAGGTGGCACCAGGCCTGGTGGGGCAGTGTGGCCGTCTGGACAGCACCTTCCTTGAACAACAGTGGGCAGAACAGCTGAGGAGGGATGGGCGGCTGTAGTCAGCCAGTGGTGTCCGGGGGCCAGTTTGTCTGTGGGAGGGAGTCTTTGCAGGTACCAGGGCCAGCGTATTAAGACAGAGGACCAGAAACAACAAGAGGAGGGAAGGGCTATAATGGGGACTGGGCACTGGACAGAGGGAGAATGGCCCACACTCAGAGACCAGGGTGAGGCCACGCCCTCCAGGCTCTCAACTCACCCATGGAGAGACAACTCAATGGACAGAAAGTGAAAGTCTGGAACCTGCCCAGGTGACCAGTGACCTCAGGGAGTGGAAGGGGTGGAGGGGAGATGTCGGGTGAGAGCTCAAAGCATCCACATTTTAGGGACAGGGAGAGGAAAAGGAGCTTGTGAAGGGAAGAACAAGGGCACCCTAGAGAGGACAGTTCAGGGAGGCCCAGCATGCCAGGGATACTAGAGGGGACGTGCAGGGACCTGCCACACAGCCAGACCTGGGGGAGATGGGGGGCAGCAGCAGCGCTGAGAGGGGAGCAGTGAGCATGCACTAAGGCCGGGCTGCTCCTGCATGGGGATAGCTCCTGAGGGCCCTGGAATGAGGAAGGCAACAGGCAAGTGCAAGTGGTTGAGGCTATAAACAGGAGGGAAAGTGATGGGAGAAACCGGCTGTGGCTGGACTAGAGACTGCCGGCCTAACACCTGTGATCAATCTCAGGGCTCAGAAGAGACACCAGGGCAGATTGCATAAGGAGGTAAAGAATGCCAGGCGCAGGGGGCCATGGCGCCCCATGCATCCACAGAATGACCAGCATCAGTCCTGGAAATAGCCAGTCTTCCAGAGCATGAGGGCACTGGGAGGTGTGCTGCCTGCCCAGGGCTCATGCCAGACACTGCCCTTCACTGGTCTCATCCCTGAATGCTCCCCACCTCTGGGACCTGGCCCCCTGCCTGTTATGGGTTTGGGCCCATTTCTATATAACGGTCCCAACCCATAACATTTATTCTAAACCATACAACTTCACACTAAAACCACATCCCACTCACTGTGGAATGGAGAGCAGTTCCTGATGGGCCACCCTGATGATGGGAGGAGAGGACTTTATGGAGAACTGATTGCCAAGGCTTTGCTTCTTTCCCCAGCAACACAGTTGCCCCTAGAGTGAGGAGGAGCAGGACAGTCAGGGGACCCAGATCTAAACAAGATAATAGCAAAAAAAGAAGTGCCAGATGTGGGGATACTAGTGCAGGCACTGGGGACATGGAAGCCCCAGAGAACACACGATGAGGAAGGACAGGGCACACCTTTCTCCCAGAACTTTCACCTTGGTCCTTGGCATCAGGCAGTGTCTGTAGACACACAAGCGGGGATGAGGGGAGGATAACAGTGTGGTCAAGCAGCTGCAGGGGAGGTTTCGAGGGAGTGATCCCCTAGCTCGGAGTGGTGGGGGCCAGGTGGGGAGGCCTGGCTGCTGCCTATCCTCCTGGTGTCCCTTGTGCACTGCTGTGCAGATTGCCCAAGGTGGCAGCCACAGAGGATACCCTAGGCAGTTCCCACATGAGGGGGCTTCCTGATTCCCAATACCCCTCGCCCCCTACACACACACACACACACAGCCATTCTGGCCTGGACAAGTGACCTCAGCACAGGCATTACAGTTGGCGAGCCCAGGCTACATGTGCATGCTGTGCTTCCATCCCTATAAACCCCTAGCAAATCTTGCCCCTGCATTACTGGCTTGTTATCAAGCTACACAAGGACCAGAGCTGTGTCTCCCATGCCCAGCTTCACGAAGTGGGATGGGGCAGTAAGTGCACCTGTCAGGTGCTAAGAGGTTGGAAGCCACAGGTCTCTTGGAAGGCCCGCCTTGCCTAGGCTGAACTTCCACCCTGTATCTCCTTTAACCAAACAGGAATGAACCCATCACCTCTTCTCAGTGCCTCCTGGGAGCCTGTTTCCTCTTTCCCGAGAAAGGCTCAGTTCATGTGAAAGTGACTGTGGGAGCTGACCCCTTCAGGATGTGACTCTGCAGCAAAGTGCAGTGGACAGAGACCACCAGGCCCTCCAAGGCCAAGTTCATCTGCTGTGCCCAGAGCTGTCTACAGCCCCACAGCGCCACTGACAGGACACCCAAGGAACTGCACATCAGCAGTTCCCACCCACATTCCAGGGGACTGCTCTTCCACTGGAGTGCTGCGCTGCCTCAGGCAGATCAGGTTTAGTCGCTGCTGTTATGGTCTGTCCTTCAAAGGCTGCCCACTCATCCCAACACATCATCTCTAAGGGAACAAGAGATAACCTTCACCACCTTCTCTGGCACATTCCCACAGGGAATTCAGTGGGCAAAAAGCAGGACACTATCCCACCCGGATCCATCCCTGACTCCTGGAGCTGTACATGCCATGGAAGTGAAGGACAAGTTTCCTGTAGGCAAAGCAGGGCTGTTCCCTCTACAGTCACCCAGTATAGGAAATACAATCAGACTGTGGCAGGAGGCACTGGCTGTTTGCCTTAGGTAGTCAAAAGATCCATCATACATTGTCTGCTCCAACCACATGTAATTGGAAGGGGTTGGGGGGTCTTAAGAAGGTTCTTCCAAATCATTAGAAAAAAAAAGGTACTGGGATTATGTGCAGCTCAGTGGTAGAGTACTTGCCTAACCTGTGCATGTGTGAGGCTGTGGGTTCAAACCACAGCACTAAAAAAAATTTTAAGTCTTCATGGGAGGGGAAGAAGGGTTGGAGGGAGGGAAGGGGAAGTGGACGAAAATTTTAAAAGATGCATTATGTACATGTGCAAATCCCCCATGATGAATGGGATCATTATGGACTCTGAACACACACTAATAAAAAAGAGACTGAAAAGGGGACATCAAGAACTCCAATATAAGCCAGCCATGGTGGGGCATGCCTATAATCCCAGCACTCCAGGAGGCTGAGGCAGGATTGTTTTGAGTTTGAGACCTGCCTGGGCTACAAAGTGACCTCAAGGGCCAGGCTGAACTGCATAGCGAGACCATGTCTCAAAAAAAGACCAAAGAAAAAGAACTCCAACATAAATCCCACAAAGACAGTAAATGAGAAAAAGCAAATACTCAAGTGAGAAACAGATCATACATAATTTACATAATAAAAGGGAGAACTTAAAAAACATATAATCATTTAGTAAAATTAAAGAAATTCAGAACAAAATGGCATCCCTCACCTATCAAGGAAACAAAACAAAAATCAGCAATGCTGAAGTTGATTCACTGGTGGGAAAGTAAATTAGTAGTGCACTTTCTAGAGAGCAATTGGCAGTATTTATATTAAGTTATTAAAAGATTCAGTTTTCTGACAAACAATATAATTCATGGGAATTAATCTTAGGGAAACAATTTAGCTACAGGCACCAGCTATAAAAGGGAATTGGGGAAGAGCCCAATGTCTAACCATAGAATACTTATTAAAGCAAACAGCTCTGTCTACCAAGAAGATTACCGTGCATTAAAAATATATACAAAATGTTTTTATTGACCCAAAGATGTTACTTATATACTGTATTACACAGGAAAATGTAAGATAATTTTAAAAATGCATCTTGATCAATTCAACTCATGTGTGTACACATATACCATACATCAACATATCCGCATAGCAAATGATTTGAAACAAGACACTCCAGGTGACAGCAAAGATCATCTGAGAAGGGGAAACATAGGCAGTTTTTGAAAATTTGCCCTTTTATTGTTTATTTTCTCACGTTGCTACAACGAAAATATATTTCTTAGGTAATAAGATTAAATAATTAAAACTATTTCTTCAACTGAAGAGAAAAAAAGTTCCAAAATAAGCTTCACATACTGGAGCACAAAAAGCAGGCAGGAACACGGGCACCTCTGGTAGGAGCATCCACCTGCCCAGAGCATCCAGCTCACCTGCAGCCAGGGACCTATCCCCAGAGCCATCAGAGGATCTCACAGTAAAGGCAAAAAAGCGGCATCTTGAGAAAGTCTCCCATGCTACTTGAGAATTTAAAGGTCATATGTATTTAAATAGGATTTAATTACAGGCTGGAAGTAAAATGCCAAGTTCTACATTGTTCCTAGCCAGGAAAGGGGAAAACCAACACTGACCCAGGCCAAGAGCTCCACAGGGCACAGTTGTAAGAGCCAACAATTCTCATTCCAGGGCCCAGTTTCAGAATTCAAATATATAATTACTTATAAAAAGATATGCTAGGGCTAGGAGCATAGCTCAAATGGTAAAGTATATGCTTAGCAGGCACAAGAAGGTCCTTGGCTCAATCCCTAGCACCATAAAAAACAAGTGATTATAAAAAAGGTGTATTAGAAAATAGTGAGGAAAACAAGCTATAAAAATATACAAGCCCCAATGTGCTTTCCACATATCAGCTCTGCACATGAGAGCATCTGAGGTCTTCTCCCTCCAAGGCTCTCAGACCACTATGCCAAAGTCTTGGCAAAGAGGCCCTGAGGTATTTCTACAGCCTGGCAGGCAGTGTCTTCCCTCTTGGCCTTGTGGTATGTTAGGTGGACTCTGTGCAAACCCTCACTGCCAGTGCTCCGACAGCCCAGCTAGGCAGTGTATCTTTTCTCTCCTTCCTGCTTAGCCTTGTAGTACTTGAGGTAGTCACTGTGCAGCTCCTTAAAGACGTCTCTAGCTCCAGGCTGCAGTGAGGCCCGCAGGAACTGGATATCAGACTCAGTACACAGATCCAAGACGAGGTAAATACCCTCCTGCAGCAAGTCTTTCACAGCTGGGTACAAGGTCACCTGGGAAAGAAGACAGAACCCTATGAGAACAAGTTGGAGCAGACTGAGTGGTATCCCTTCCATAGAAGGCCAGTAGCATGAAGACAGTATGACCACACCAAATCTCCTAGTTTCAGGTGTTTATTTCTAAGACAAGAAAAAGTCAATTCCCACAACACAAAGATCATTGGCCAGTAAATGAAAACACCTGAAAGCAGTTTAAAATCTCCTTGCACAGAGGAGCAGTACACACTACTTTCCCTAAAGTAGTAATAAATCCTAAATTTGACCTGGGGGTCAAAGAGAAGATGATGACCTCACACATTTCCACTGGGACTCATCACCAGTGGAGGGCCCTGGACTTGAATGATCCCAACTGACACTATTACATAGCCTCCCACCAATATTCATTCAGAGCACAGAGGATGCAGGCAGGGTCTACTTAGCAGCCCTTGCTACCTTGCATTTAATTAAACCTTAAGATGCTGGTCTGGAAAGATTTATGGCTCTCTCAGTAGATGTTTCTAGTGCATATGGAGTATTTTCTTCATTACTGAACTAAAAAACGAAAGATAAGACATAAAACTCTGTTGCCAATAAATTCTGGGATGCTACAGCCTTAGATAATTCTCAAGGCCTGTGGCTCTCAATATTAAAAATAAAAATGTAAAAGATAAGCATAAATTAGACTTGAATAATGAGACTAGGCAACAGACTTTTCATCAAGTAAATCTCAGAATAATAGTGACTTAAAGGTTGCAATTATTGCTTCACTTTTTGGCCCTTAGCAAAGTGGTCTTAATATGTTTCTTCAGTAAGAAAATAACACCAGCTTTTCTTTCATCAAATGCTTACACAAATAATAAATCAAGTGCTTAGGAAATGTCAAGATTCTATAAAAACGCAGCTGGGCCTGGTGGAGTGTGCCTGTAATCACACAGCACTTGGGAGGCAGAGGCAGGAGGATCGCTATGAGCAGTGTGGGCTATACAGTAAGTTCAAATCAGTCTGCACTGCAAGGTGAGACCTTGGCTCAACAAAACAAAGAGTCTACAAAAATGCTAAACAACTGCAAGAAAACCAAATTCCAGGTCCACGTGTCACCCAATGGACAATTTGAAGGGTCTTGGGTTCCATGTTTCTGACCGCTGTGGCAGTTGGTAACCCAGCTGTGCACTCCTATGTCCAGGCTATTCCCTGAATGGCCAACCACACACCCAAGACAGATGACCCCACTGGGCAAGTGCAGCGGGGCCAGTGGGCTGGAAAAGTAGTCAACAGTTACAGTCTAGCCTTTGCAGGGAGGGGTTCTGAGGAAGTTCATTAGCCAAATGTCCCTAGAGAAAGGCACCTCTACCCAGACAGGACCACCAGAGGCCTCACCGTGTCTACCAGGATTATAACAGGAGAAAGGCTCTTTCACAGATAAGCAGAAAAGAATTATCAACAGACACATGCAAACATACTGTCTACCCATGGTTCCTCTCTGAACACACTCTGTCCTCCATACTGATGTTCACATTAAACAAAGTCAAGGTTCATATAGTTCAAATTTTGAGCCCTATAGCAGCACCAGTGGCTCACAACATTTTGAAAACAAGCATGGACATCTCAAAGTGAAATAACTCTTAAATGAATTTATAACCCAGATTTTTAAGATGAAAAGCTAGAGTAATTCAGACAAAATTCAATGTGAACAAGTCACCTACATCTCCACTTGCCTCCTGCTTTGAGT
>PVLD010027417.1:0-20813 GCA_004027595.1 Dinomys branickii | reverse complement strand
CGCCGATATCTCACCAGTTATTGGAGTCCCTGCAGGCATGAAGGTTCCAAGGTGCCAGTCTATCCTTTGGGGCTTTCTGTGCGGCCCGCCCGATGCGCACGAAACGTGAGACCGCTGGGCGTTGCCGCCGCCAGAGAGCCGATCTCTGTCGGGAGTCGCCGGAGAGCTGCGCCGGGTCGGGGGGCGGGAGGGATCGAGCTGTCTGTATTCTCGGGGAGCTAGGACCCAGCAAATCTTTCTCTCCGCTTCCGGCGGCGTTTGGGGCCCTCCGCGCGGCCCGCCCGACACGCGCGAAACGTGGGATTGCCGGGCGTCTCCACCGCTAACACGCTGATCTCTGTTGGGAGTCGCTGGGTAGAGGAACACTTCTAATAATTGCTTCAAGACATTAGTGTAGACAGTGGCTCACCCCACAGGCAGCAGGAAATTTTTTAGTGTGCTATTGCACAGTGGAGGAGCTTAGAGTCTAGAAAAATTTATGGCATCTTTCATATAACTAGAAAAGAAATGTCTAAAGATTCTAAAGATTCAGACATGAAAATGCTAATTATCTTGATTTAATCATTACGAATGTAATATGTAGCAAATTATTTTATGTGTCCTTTCCCTATATATGCAAATATTATGCATCAACAAAACACTAGCTGCTTGCCCAAAATAGTAATAATAAATATTCACCTTATAGTGTAGTGCATAGATTGGTCCTTTTAGAAACAAATTGTTAGCATAACAAGAGGGTTAGATATCTGGATATTAATTCCCTGATTTATCTAAAAGATTCTGTGGAGGGAGAGAAGCAAATAGTTTCAGTCCATACCAGAAATAAACAATCACATCTCTTTTTGGGAAATATTAAGTAAAGCATATTGTCATACAAAGACCCTTATTTTGAAATGAATTCTATTGATTAATTCAGTGGAGCCAAAACTGTACTGCTTTAAGAACCATCACCACTCTGTTATAATTATAGAGCTGGAGTTTTACCTTTTATGTAGGGCATGTGTGCTCTAAACTGAAATGCTGCCAGTTGTTCCGTGGGTCAGAAGCTAATTCAGGGCAGAAGCTCAGCATGACACTGTGTCCCTCATCTGTGTGCCTCACCCTTCACATGGGTTTACACCTGGTGTTTTCTCTCACTCTTCATAGTCAACGATGCAAAATTTAACAGTGTACAAAAACTTGCCATAATTTTCTCATCTTCAAATTCTACCAACCTGTGTCCTCCTTGATAGAACTTTTATTTTTTCTTAAATTCAAGAGATAATAGAGAATTGATAGTCTCATTTCTGAGCATGTTGTCTGTGCATACTGTGCAGATTGGTTTGGAACTTTAAGATGTTTTGTGTACGGTGTCATTAAAACCCTACCATTTTATCACTTAATTCCAGTTAAATATGCATATATACGAATACATGTAGTAGAATTTTATAAGTAATAGGATATATGAATAAGGTAATAATTAATTTTAAACATCTACAGTATATACGTTTCTGGCACCAAATTATCAAATCCTTTGATTAGATATTTATTGTTAATATATCAGGGAAGGAAAAATGTATTCTGATGAGTTGAAATGTTAGAAAGCACTGTTCCAGGATGTTCTTTAATATAGTATGATTTCTTAATCATCAATCACTCACAAACCACAGTAGGACTGTTGCTCAGTACCTTGTGTATTAATATACAATTTGTGTGCTTTTTTCAAACAACTTAGGACAAACATCAATACTTACTCTAATCTTGTCTTAAACAAAAATACTCATGAAATCAAAAGCTTGACATGCAGGTTGTATTAATTTACCCAAAATAAATATAGATTTAAAACAAACAAAAATAATGTGCCCACATGATGCCTCAAATTATCTCATAATTCCCTTATAATCTGCACATAACACAGGAAGAATCCCAGTGGTAGTTCCACACAAACAAGCTAGGAACACTTCGTTTGGAGTAAATGGTCCGGGCTGAAATCCTGACTCTCCTCTTTATCTGTGTGATTTCCAAATTTCTGTTTCCTCTTTAGTAAAATAAGCATCATAATAAATCATCTACCTCACACAGTTCTTGTGAGCACTGAAGTCAGTTTTTAAAAATCAAAGTGGTTTCATACAGTTCACAACATAAATATAGTTTATGCTAATTTTCCAATAATACATGAAATAATAATTACATGGGCTTTGTGTTTGTCCACTTTTCTCTGTGTGCACTGCTTTAAAATTAACTGTTAGGTTGAGACTGAAGCCCTGATGATTTGATTCAATACATCCCCAGTAGAGTTGCTAAAGCTCCTAAATAAGTCTAAAATCACTTTCCTGAGTAGTTTATTTCCTGGGAGAATGTAATATTGTTTCAGGCATACATTAATCAATTCAAACTTTAATTCAAATGTTTTCTGAGTGGCTCCCCATGCAAGACAAGACAGTAAGGAGATACCGAGATGAATTAGGCAGAGCCCACCCTAGGAAAGCTAAGAAATAACATCCACGTGATTTGTCAATGACAAGTGCCACAGGAAGTGCCTCCCCCCCGCATTGGACAGGAGCCACAGGACTTCTGGGAAGGGGCAGGTGACATCTGGTTCACGGATTCTGAACTTGAAGGAACCAGCCACTCTTCACGTCACTTTACCAGCATTGTGCTGGCCACATGGTAAGTTTCTCCTGGCTGCAGAAGCGGTAGCTGAAGCCTAATGCTACTACAATGATACCAAGAAGTCTGATTGTAGGTGCAACATTACAACATTTTATTTTATTTAAATATCCTTTAGGAAGAGGAAAGAGAGAGTTGTAAGAGATGTCTTGGAGTTACGGTTTCAGTTGGGTTCCGCGTGCTTGTTGGCTTGCCTTTGAAATACTGTGAATTCTAGTAATTCATTTCTTTAGAAAATTAAATGTCATGCCAGTATCCCAGGAGAGCTGGCACAGCCCCCAAAAGTATTTAGCCTCTTCCCCCAAAAGCAGCTTATACATTAGGAGAATGTGTTTAATCCAATATGCAATAATTGCATTTCTTAATTCACAATCATCAAAATGATCATTCTTAGTTGGGGGTGACCAGCATGCCTTCAAGTGCACATTTTCCTGGCTTTGCAGGGTTGGCCTTGTGTACACCTCCACCTCTGAGGAGGATGCCTGGCCATTTCCACTCAGGCTGCCGGTTCTGCTGGCACAATCAGCCTGTGTTTACCAAACACACACCAGTGTGAGGCAATGTGCAGGATTGTTATGCACAGTGAATTTTAAGGATTGATTGTCCCTCTGTTATCAAAATATGTTCTAACCATCTTCTATTGTTTTCCTCTTCTACTGTAAATATGTTACTCTTGCCCTGAGCAGAGTTAGGCAACGCAGAGGAAAATCTGTCAGGTGAGCAAACTTAATTAGTCCAGAATAGTTTTTTGGTGCTGCTAAAATCTAAGCCCTAAAGACAGATATGATTAAAGTCTATAAAAAATAAAAATGAACTTAAAATGCTATTTTGAGGCTCATTAAACTTGAATTAGTCAACATCTATTTCTGGGGCAGAATCAATTTGCATGTATTCATTGATTCTCTTTGGTCAATTAATATTTGGGTGACAGTAAATCCCTTGAATCAAAACAAAGTAATTGAAATGTGTAGCAAACAGGCTACAAATAAAAAGGATATGAAAATAATTAGAAGTCAGACCCTGGACATGTGTTTCTTATGAAAGAATTATATACATAATTGTTAGTGACTTTTTTCCTTTCAAGGAGCACCATACACACCCAAAGCAAAAACCCAGAAACTGTGCATGGGTGGGCTGCTGTTTTGGGTTAAAAGAGACCACAGTTAAATCTTAGTTGCCAAATACCCTGAGGATGTACAGTGAAGGACATTTTTCTATTTCGTCAGAAAGAGAGCCAAGGAAATTCCCCATATTGCTTTACTACTTCTTCAAAATATTTCTTCAAGGCTCTGGCAGAAATATGTAGGGTGTTCTTAAGTTCTCAGACACATCTGACTGGCTTAACCTTTTTCTCATTTCATAGAATTCAATAAAGGAAAGTATGTGAAACAAATTTTGAATGTCTGTTGGAGATGGAAGTGGATCAGAACAAAGTATTCTGATTCTAATTATGTAACACTGAGGGCAGCAAACTTTTTCCAAAAAGAGAAATAGGGTGAATATTTTAGGCCTCCAATGTCATCTAGTTTTTATGGTCTTAACTACTGCACTCTGCCTGTGGGTTGCAAAAGCATCCCTAGCCAATGCACAAGCAAGTGGACTCAGTTGTGTGCCAATTCAACTTTAATTGGAAACAGGTGGCAGGTTGGACATGCCCCTTCCCCCCAGGGCTGTAGTTTACTTTTCTGTGGTACAGCATCAAGCTAAGCCAAGGGGGAGTATTTTCTATTAGTTATTTCAGAAAGATTGTGTTCTGTCCATAGGCAACTTCACGTATATAAAGGTGTGATGGAAGGAAGCAGTCAAAGCTTTAAAAAATTTGGGTGGGACCCGTAGGTATTTTAGGAACCGAAATAGATACATGTTATCTACTGCTGGATAATGACGCTGATCTCCTTAGTGACTGCACTGTCCATACTGAATTCTTTCGGAGACATTTAGAAATGCTATGCTAGTTTTGTCCACCTGGCTGGTTCCTAGTCCTCGTCCCTTGTCAGTGTAACAGATGGGCATTTGTGTACCAATATATTTAGATAGAACTTGTCAAAAGGGCATCTTAAGACTCCTTTCATCAAGAGATGCCAGTCTAGGACAATGCTTTGGATTGCTGCCTGGTCGGTTGAACCTCCTGGAGAGCATGTTGAAGCTTAGTGGAAAATATACTGTTAAATTACATTATAAGAAAGATAGCATTACAATAAATCACAGAAAATGTGCTCTGGCACCCACAGGTAACATGGATGTAATTCTTTCCCAAGGACTGTAGTCCCTGTGCCTTCCACTAGGGTGTTCCAGTACAGGGTCATGCAGGCTCCACTCCCCAAATTCTTTTCTCAAATCTCTGGATGAAAAGTATCCCTTGTTCCTGTGATATCCAGGCAAGGGGACAGCAGTGTGATCCTGGATTTTGAAATTCCTGCTCTCCAAGCTGGAGTACAAAATCCAAGCAGCACAACATACAGCACATAAAACAGACTCAAGCAAGCAGAGAGTAAAACTTTGGAGTAATGTTGTCTTGACTGTGTTCAGAATAAACCAAGAATACAATGGAAGAACATAAAGTGAAGAAATTCACAGGTGAGAGGAAGCAGAGCATCCAGAAGACAACAGCATATGTCAGATCAGAAAAGGAAACAATTCTAGGTAACTGGGTAGTTACTGCAATTAACGATAATATAAATCTCTCTTTGTATAAATATATGTATATATAAATCTCTCTATGTAAAAACCTATGTTTGTCCAAGATAGTGTCTGAGATTTTTACCATCAATGAAAAATTTATGTATAATTTTCCTTTGGTGTAATAATTTATCTTCTCCATGTATAAGTGGACATAAGGATGAAAATTTTAGAAGTGGGGATTTTAAGATAGAATACCATTCCTCTGGCCTTATCTTTCTTAGGATTCTGGATGTGACAGATGATTCAATATTCAAAAACATTAGGAACACTCATTTTGAGTTATCAATTTAGGGTTTTCCTTACTAATAGTTTTAGTAATGACCATATACTTGTTTTATGATTTCAAATAAAACACACTGAATTGTCAAAAAAGAATGACAATAATATGAACAAAGTTTTTCACTTTTAAATAAATTTATCAAATTCAAAGTAAAGTTTTTAGTTTAACAGGAATGATGACAACTGTCATTTGTCTACTGAACAGTTTTGGAGTCACCAACCTGATCTAAATACTCTTTTAATACTTGACTATATCCCATAAACTCCTCAAAAAATGGTTTTCTTGTTCATATTTGAGTTTCTCCAGCTATGGGGAATTCAGTACCACTCGAAATATCTCAGTTATTTTTAGACTCTGGAAAATACTTCTGGTTTGCATAGAAATTTGTCTTCTTATAACTACACCATGGGTCCCTAGCATTGTTAGTTCAGGCTTCATTAAAAACACCACAGACCAAGTGACTAAAAGAACAGAAAAACAATTTTTCTCATAGTTCTAGAAGCTGGGAGTTTTATAATCAAGTTGCTGGCAATTCAGCCCCTGGCCAGGCTGCTCCTGCTGGTATGCAAAGCAGCTTTTTCTCACTGTGTCCTCCCATGGTAATGGGGGAAGGAGGCCTGAGACCTCCGGGGTTTCACCTCCCTTACAAGGGCAAAGTTCCTGTCAGATTGAGGCCCTTCCTTCAATACATCATGAGATCGCCATCTCTCTCCATATACATTCACATTGGGGTTTAGGGCTGCAACCTATGAATGTGTAGGAAACACATTCAACCCATCTAGCTTTATTCTAATGTCATAGAAAGTGCTCCTCAGCTAATTTGTTTATACCAATCGATTATTTCAAAAGCAAAAGGTTTAACAATTCTTTACAGTTCTTCTCCTTTTCTTCAAGTGAATTCAAGTCTCTTCATGATTTGTGTCATTTTCTGAATATGGACCAAAAGATATTTATTTGTCACTTTAAAAAGGGATACTCAGAATATTAATGAATATGAGTGTATAGTACATTTCCTTAGACTTAGCTAAACAAATTCTCCTAATTCTAGTTATCACACCCAAACTTTCAATAAGGAAACTAACCATCAGAAAAAGTGGTTAACGTGTCTTTCACAACTATCTGATTTCATAATACCGAGCAATCTCTGAGTTCTAACTTTACCTAATTTTTCACACTTTGACCTCATGTTGGATATTTGGAAAGAGAAATTACAGCCTAAAGTTGGAGATGAAGTTAGAGGATATTGCTGGAGATATTCTACACTACCTGAAGGTTTATTAAGATTTCTTGTGAGATATTATGTTGTGCTGACCTACCTCTTGGGCCAAACCTTTCTAATGCCTTATGACTGAGTGTTATCTCTGATCTGAAAGTAACACATTTGAGGGAGAAATATTGCCTGATATTTTCTCCAGCTGTGATACTTTCTCTTTTTTAGGTTTGGTTTGGAAATTCAACTATGAAATAGTGGTTTCAGTTTTGGAAAGCTGAATGCTAAACTTTAGATAGAAAATTTGCTTCTCTCCCTCTCTTTAACTTATAAAATTTGTACAGCATAGTAAGAAAGGCACAGACCTATTTCCATATACATTGGCGCTGCAGAATGCCAAGTATAAAACCAACATTCTCATTACTACATAAAACATCAGCTAGGTTAGTGAATGTCAAAGAAAGCAACAGTTTCTTAAGGAAGGGCAGACTTTAATGGATCTAGTTTTCAATGTAGATGTTTTCCTGCTCCTATGCCTTGATGTACAACAAAGAACAAGGTTTAGTTCCCACAGTCCTTTGCAGCAAAGGGACTCAGAAGTGATTTCTTTTGAAAAATCAAGAGTAACTCAGAAAGACAAAAATCGATCTCAGGCAAAAACAAATATGCTAAGTTTTTGACACAACAATATATACAAATGACCTTTTCTGCTAAATGTAGAATATCCTCCAAAGAATATGAAGCTAAAAAAAAAAAAAAAGAATATGAAGCTATGTATTTCAGCTATCACACGATTGCATTAGCAATCAAATGAATAGTTTCATCAAACCTTGTTTTGTAACTAAATCAGAACAGTTTTTCTGCGTACCCACTACATGTCAGGTATTTTCCCAAACCCTGGGGACAATGATGCAAATAAAATGCCATGAGGGTTTGGTGGCACTGGGGGGAGCTTCCTGTCTATAGGAAACCAGACAAGGAGAACTGACTAGAAAGTAGTGTGGTGACTCCTCAGGGTGTGTGTTAATGTGTTGACAAAGAAGAGAAAGTCAGGCAGTCAATTACAGTAGCAACATTTGAAGACTTGAGTTCCTATCTATCTGTCTGTCTGTCTGTCTGTCTGTCTATCTACCATCTATCTCTCCTAGAGTTCTCTCTATATAGTATAAGTCCAAATAGTTATATATACAATTTGAAAAATAAAATTAGAAATTTTATCCACATTCAGGCTCATTTTTCATAATTTAATTGCATTCTCTAGGTATTCTCCTATTCTCTAATAAAAGCAAAGATGCTCCAAACATGTTCTTCCAAACCTATTATAAATAAAACATCAACTGTGTTTGAGGGAAATATGATCACAGAAGCATGGATGTTAAAATTTCATTTTTCTCTTTTTCCTCAGAGTTGTTTGTACCTTAGGACATAGCATATTCATATCACCAGACTAAACATTGTCTTGAATGTCTGTGAAGTTATTATTTTGTTCACCCTCTTAAGTCACCGGTAGCTATTAGCTTACTGTAAGGTGGACTCATACCCAGAAATTACAGTTAGAAACATCTCACACTGTTATAATACTTTGTCTTTCCATTCGTCTTTTCACAATTACCTCCACTTTCTTGGAACTGGAGTCAGTTAAATTTCACCTTATCTGTCAGTTTCAGGTCATTTATTCAGATTTTTTCAGGCTTTTTATTTGTCTACATAGGACAGTCTGAACCCCGGTTTAGAACGATGACATAAAATAACATGGAACAAGCTACCACGAATATATTTTTGGAGTTTAAACTGCCTTCTGTCTCCTCAAACCTTTACACAAAAACTTCATCTTTAGCATCTTCAGCAACTGCTGGCCTTTAGACTATTAGCAGAAACAGAAACAATGACAGATGAAATATAGACTAATATGTTTTACCAACATAATTTTTACTGAAAATCATTAAATGTGAATATAAAATCCTATGCCAAATCCTGTAATAATTTTAATAGAAATTCATGAAAGAATGTTTAAAATGCAAAAGTATTCCTTCTGTAGTCATAATAATTATTTTAGGGGCCAAAGCAAAAGAAAGAGCTCAAATAATTTTTCCTACTGATGTTGAAGACTTCTCTGCTTTGAGAAATAGAGGTCACTGATTAAGTATGTAAGAATAACTGGTATGCTGACAAGGTCATTTAAAATCTATATTTTTATATGCTCTGCCAAAATGTCATAGTAAATATGTAAAAGTACATAATTTCTTGTGCCCTTGTTTAAGAATAAAGAACAAAGTTCTAATATCATAAGATACAGTAATATAACAGACACCCCCCACATTCAAGTAATATGCTGAAAGATTCCTCACCTTCAAAGTGTATCTGATCACTCTGAAAATTAATCTAAATACTCCAAATTAAATATCTCATATTTGGTACTGATGAAAGCTTAAAAAATAAACATTTGATAATATTTGATTGTGTAGTGTCAGCAAGTAAAACTTAATTGAGTTCCCTTTCTTTTCTTTTAATGCCCAATAAATGTATTCTCAAGTGGAAATAATATGTTTTAAAGTTTCTTTGTCTTCAAAATGCATCTGTTTATTAGAAAATTGTATAAATCAAGCTAGTTAATACATATTAAGTAGCTCTTGGAATTGGTCCTGAGGAAAGTTATCAGATTAATAATATCCCTTATTTATTGCAGGCTGATCAGGTCCACAGTCTCACAAATGAGTGCACAGCAAATGCTAAATAAAAAGAGGGAAATGGCATGATTTCAGGGCTCCAGGAGGATCAAAGCGCTATCACAGAATTCAAGATTCTATCAGGCTAAGACCAAGACCTTCTCTGGGTTGCCTGTGTTTATTTGCTTATCAGAAGAGAGGGGAGTACTCAAGGGCAGAACCACCCCAGGACTTCTCTAAGGAAAGTATTAATTTAATCCTGAATAAGGATTAGGTTAATCCACCTAGGAGTGAGATTCTTGAAGCTATTGTCTTTGTCTAGTTGAGATTGGATCCAGGTGTTGGCTGTGATCTTGTTTTGTCCTTTGAGGCTTTTTAGCTTCCTCCACCACTACAGGTTTTAGTAGGGACTAGTGACTCACAGAGGTTCACTTACTATGAGTCCACCATTTCCAGACAAGGAGGCTAGGCCTTGGACAGGTTCATAAGTGAACATGAAAAGCCAATTGATTAATTTAAGTCCTGTTCAGGTCTGCTTCATAGTGGTCTCCATCAGAAAGTTTTGCCACATTTACATTTTAAAAAACTGTACAATCAATAAATGGTATTTCATTTTGGTGGTATTTTATTTATTTCCAACCTACTTTATAAAATATATTATTATTATTTACTTATTAGAACAAGCCAACATTGAAACAGGACTTACATTATTTCACTGATTTTTGGGTGCTGAGGTTTGAGTGACGGAGACAAGGTATAATCCTCACAAGTGAACTGTGTACTGACATCACATGATTCACTTTGATTTTGACATCAACAGAATGTCATGAATTGGCTTACCATTATGAAGTCAGTCTAACACTTTACCAGTTTTCTCAGGGACTTTATTTCATTGATCAAGACATTGTAAACAATTCTTAGTATACGAAGATTAAATTTAACAACATTAATAAAGTATCCTCGAGGGCTGTGTTTTAGATCTAGTCTTCTGTGTTGAGAGGTAGGACTTTTGGAAGGTGACAATCATAGGGCGTGACACATATGCTTGGATTAATTAATTGCTATGTGCTATTAAGAGGCAGGGCCGGGTTGGAAGGGGTAGGTCGATGTGGGTGTGATGAGGAAGATACATTCTTACTCTGCACTGCTCCGCTCTGTCTTTCTCTCTGCCTCTGGGCTGCTGTGGGGATGGCAGCCTTCCTGCTTATATCTCTACATGATGCTGCTTCTGGTTTGGACCCAGCCAATCCTGGACTGTCCCCCCTGAGCCCATGAGCCAAGTGAATCCTCTACTCTTCAAATTATGGATGTTGGGAATTTTGCACAGCAACAAAAATGCTGATAAACACAGAAAATTGATACCAAAGAAATGAGGTCATGGGTGTGACTGTATCTGACCATGTGGTTCAGAAAACTTTGGAACTGGCTTGTGGGAAGAATTTTGAAAAGTTTGGCTAGAGAAACCTTAGAATGGCATAACTGTAACCTGTTGGGTGAACCTGGAAGGAGCTTAGAAGATTAGAATTCTTATAAGACTGGACATCAGGCTCATGAGGAAAGTATTAATGTATAGGAAAGTATTCAGATGGGAGGGAGGATTCTGTTGGAACATGGGCTAGAGGTTGTGGGTGCTTTATTTTTGTGAAGAATTTATCTGTGTTTGTTTTAAGAGTCACATGAAACTGAATTTCAAGATGTTAGACTAAGCAACCTGACAGGAAATTTGAAGGCAGCGAAGTTTTCAGGCTGTGGTGAGAGTATTACTGGCTGCTTTTAGCCAAATTTACAATGAAAATCTGAAGCAAAAGCCAGCACTAAAAGATAGGAAAATGGTGCAGTTGGGCAAAAAGGAAGTGTGTGCACAGTTGGGGCCATGGAGGCTGTGACTGCAGAAAGCCCAGTGTCATTGAAAAGCATCTAATTACTTCCACTGGATCAATAAGAAAATGCCTTGAGGGCATCTCAGGAAATGCCAGGCTCCACCCATCAAAGGCTGAAGGTTATAAGAAGGTGAAGTCCTATCAGAGGCTTTGCGTCCTAAGAGCCCCACAGTGTCAGTCCAGGGCTGCCTGAGGAGATGCCCCTGTCTTCAGTTCTCCTGGCACTCAGAGTCCCTGCAGTCCCCGTACACCAGGTGCAGTTACTGCTTGAGCTGGAGGCCGACTTTGGCATCATCCACAGGGGCTGGTTGTGCAGCCATGCAGAGTGCAAGAGTTGTAGGGAGCAAGATTTCAAAGCAAAGTCTTGGAAGTCAGGAAACATGTCCCTGAAGCATAAAGCTGTGGGAGTGAACTTGGGGGTGAAGTAGCAATGCCAGGAATGTGCAGTGTCTGCTGAGGAAAACCACAGAGGATGAGATGAGCCAGCCAAGCTAGAAGCCATGTGTGCCGCTACCAGGCAGGCAATAGCGGCAGGGCTGCCTGAGCCCTTCCAAGCTTATAGCCCACGTTATGCCTCCGGTACTGCATGTGAAGCTTTAGGGTTTCAGGATTTGAGCTTTGTCCTGCTGAGGTTCCGTTTTGCTTTTGCTTGATACCTTTTTACTCCCCATCCCTCCCTTTTGGAGAGAGAATGTTAAAACTGCCATTTTATGATCTGTAAGTATTTAACATTTTTGATTTCACAGAGGCTCACGGTTGACAGGGAAAGGTTTACTTCTCAGAGGTGAAGCTGGACTTCAATTTTTCAGCAATGCTGGATCTGTTAAGACTTCAGGAATACTTGAGGAGAACTAAACTAAATGCACCTTGCATAATGTGGTGCACATGAGCCTTTTGGAGGTCTTAGGTAGAACATTCTTGTTTAGGTCTAAAATTTCCTCCTGAAGTCACGTGAGTTAAGAGCTGTTTAGAAGTTGTTGGGAGCCTGGGCTGCCACACTGATCCTTGGATCCATCTATTGAGATTTCACTGTTTCATATGTTCTTAGGAGGACCTGGCTGGAAGGGGTGGGTCACTGTAGGTGTGATGTGGAAGGCTTCATTCTCACCCCAGGCTCCTCTCCCCTCTCTAATTCCTGACTGCCATGGAATAAGTGTCTCTGTTTCTAATACACTTCCATGATTACCTTCCTGCATTGGAACTAGCCAAGAAAAGACTGAACCCCTTGAAGCCATTACCTAAATAAACGTCTCTTCCTTTACATTGAAAGTGCCTATTATTTTGTCCCAGCAACAGGAGAATGCTATTACACTTGGAAACATACTGGGTTATTTTTGCCTGATACTTACTTGCTACAACATAGGATAATGAATCTAGTATTCAAAATAGGTAAAAAATTGATTTATTCCCTTTCTCTTCTCTCAGTGGCAAATAAAACTGTCTAGTGTTATAGGCAGCTGACTTAGATAGAAATATTATTGGCAGAGTCAGGCCCTTGAAGAAGACAGTACGGAAGACAAGATACCTTCCAAATGGAGAAACAGGCACTCCCACTTTGGGCCAGACCTCGAGACAAGTGATTAAATAAATGCACCCGCGTACCTCCCTAGGGCAGGACATCGGGGTTTGATATTCTAAATAAGTACTATCACCTTGAAGAGTCACTGATCCCGCCCCTTATATGGAAAACCTCGTTTCTGTATTCATGCCTACTTCCCCATTTGATCCCTATTTAATCAATATTACCTGAACAATTCTGTTGGACTGACCATAGTTTTGTCTCACCTCATGCCCACCTGGTGGTTTCCCATTTTTCCCCCACTAGGTGAAACACTCGGGACCCCCTTCTGTCCCTCTCTCAGATAGAAGCTTTCTTTCCCTCAATAACTATATTCTGCTCTAAACCTCCTCTATTCCTCAAATTCATTCTTCGATGTTAGAGAAAACGAACTCATCCCGGATAGCTGTCGGTATAGCGGATTGATAGCTGGTGGTCAGCTTATAACTCCCAGCTTAACTGAGTAAGTGTGGCGCTGGGTGTGGGAGGCCCACCTGGGGACTGTTGGCAGCAGCAGAAGAGGCAGAAGGAGGAGGCTACTGGGAGTGGAGCAAGGCTGTTGGAGCTGGTGGGAGCTGGTGGCTGCTCTGGCGGAGCGCGTCGTGCTGGCTTTCCTGAGGAACTCAGCTGTTTTCATCCTCTGAGGAGCTCGGGACCTCGTTGGCACTGAGAATGGCTTTGGTTCACTTTGGAGAGCTCTGGTCCTCACTCTGAGCATCGCTTCCTGGTTCCAGAGGGGAAGATGGTGCGCTGCCAGTCTGCAGGAGAAGCTTGCTGCGTTGGCTTCCCTGATGGGAACTCGGCCATCTTGATTATCAGAGGAGCTCAGGACCTCACTGTTGCTGAGGACGGCTGTGGTATTTTTCGGGGGAGCTCTGGATCTCTGAGCGTTGCTTTCTGGCTCCAGTGCAGATCCCTCAGCCTGCTAGAACAGATCCTTCATCCCGCTGGCACAGACTTTCTAGATTCCACCACTGACCTTTGGGCCTTCCCAGCACAGATCTGTGAAACAGGCCTGCATAAGACATTGTCGTGGGCTCTGGGCCTCCAGTCGGATTCACGGGAGGCATTGCTATGAGCTCTAGGTATTCAGCGGGACTTACGTAGGACATTGTCACGGGATCCAGGCCCTCAGCTGATTCCTTGGTCTTAGTGTGCGGACAGGTTTCCTGCACTCTTTTGTATATCATTCTTTGGGTGACTTATAAATAATCATATAAGTATGTGTCCTGTATTATATTGTTCCCCTTGCAAAATGTCCCCCAAACAAACACAGTCAGGTTGGGCATTTTCTCCCTTATATCATTAGGTGGAAGTACAATGTTTTAATTATTTCTTAACTTTCATTATGTATCTAACTGCTACAAATATTAATCAAATTAATCCAAATTAAGTAGCTTCTGGATTTTTTACTGAGGAAGTTTAGCTGCTTCCACACTTTGCAAAATATACAATTAACAAATATGAGTATTTTAAAATAGTATTTTTATGGAGCTCTGTTTTGAAATTTTTTTTCTATGCAATATCATTCAATCTTCTTTGTGCTCCAACATAGGTTTTACCATTCAGAATAAAAGCAAAAGGAAACACAGTGATGAAGTCAGGAAGCAATGAAAATAATCAAACAAAAAGAAAAAAAAATAAAAAAATAAGGACAGTGAGAAATATTTTTAAGTTTAGCAGCTATAGTAACCTATAAAGTAATACAAGACACAAGTAAAGGCAATGAAGAATGAGCTGGTGGCAAAAACAAATGAGTAAAGAGCATGAATATATTTCAGAAAGGAGAAAAGCGAGGGCTAGACCCCCTGTTTACATATCTCACAGAAATAATTAGAAATGGCAGCATGTGTGTCTCCTGCCTCTCTGGGGTGTGAAGCGGTGACAGCAGAGAACAGAGTCTGGGAGAGAGGGGCGTGTAAGGAGCCACTACAACATCCCCTTAGGGCAAGCTGTGTCTCAGTCTCTCGCTGTGCTTCTGAAGTAGGGCAGGTCGGGCCACCTGGGAGGGTCAGACATTGTCTAAGAGCAGCCTGTGACAGGAAAGGTACAACCTGCAGTCTTTGACATCCTTGTACTATGAATACAAATAACAGGCAATTAATATACGAAGCCAAATCTCTCCTCCTCTATAGTATTGTCTGACCCAGAGATGCCACTCACTGAGAGAAGCAGGAGTGGTAATTTTAGGGCTCCCCCACTTGTGGTATTTGAGGAGCCTAGAAACAGAGATGGCTTGGAGGCTTCTCCTATGTGCTTTGGGGAAAGGCAGTCAGCAGGTAATGAGATGCGGATGGTGCTTGTGAAACAATCCAGGCTAACATTCTGAAGTGTCAGTGTACACACACACACACACACACACACACACACACACACGAGCAAGGATGAGGAAAGTGGCCCAGCCAGCTCTTTAGTTTTTCCCATCATCCCACCAGGGCATTTTACTTGGATGTTCCAGCCCAACAGATCGCAAAGCAAGCAGGCATAAGATGTCCTTATTAAGCCCCACTAAACGGCAGCACTGTGAACAAATACATCCTGCATCATGCTCAAAGCCACTAAAAAACATTTAATTTGTGCCTTGTGACATTAAAAAACATTTTTGTGCACTAAAAACAAGTGGCCCTTAGAAGTGGGATGATGACATAACAAAATGGTAGAACATAGGGTCTTATTGTGGAGAGCAAGGTTCTTAAGACACCTGTCAGTAGCCCCAGAAACAAAGGGAAGTAGCTGCTGAAGACTGCAGAGCAGGGACTTGAGTGATTTACTGGCAGAAAAATTAGCAAAAGTGTTACCTGTGGCAGCACAGACAATAAAACGCCAGTGATTTGTGAGGTTTGTGCTGATTTCCAGGAAGAATGTTGAACGTGGCTTCTTTTGACTATGCCAAAGCTGAAGAACAAGGAGACCAGAAGGATTCTGTCGGTGCTCAAGCAGCATTTAGAGCCATATAAGGGAGCCAAGACATGTTAGATTTGGAAATGAAACAGTTTTTCATCTTCAGTCTTGCCCAGGATAAAAAGATCATCAAGATAAGAAATGATTCTGGCCAAACCTCATGTGCTTTCAATAAAATATACCTCCGAGTAAATGTTAAAACAAAGGGAATATTTTGCAACCTCTGAAAAATTGAGGGTGGTATTTTCTAGACATTCTAAGCGGGTACAAGGGGTATATAAATACATTAAGAGTGTGATTCCTACACCTTCTCTTTTATGCGGAATTCTACTTCATCATGTTTCACATAGATTTGCAAGTGTCATTTCTATTCCCTTGCCAAGTGATACAGCTTGTGCATGTCCCTGCAAAGCCTCATGCAGGCATCTGTGGGCTTTTCAGAGGCATTTGGATCTAGGCTGTGTGCTTCTGGGATCAAGGGTGTGCGATTACTAAACTGATCAGTTTGGCACAATTCTGGGTAGGATTAAGGGTACCTCACACTGAGTGTGAGTGCTGACCCTCCCCAAGGAATATAGTCTGGATAAAATATGAGGTGCAGAAAGAAGCCTGCCATGATCCGCAGTTGCTGCTGCTTCACCCCTTTGCTGCTTTGCTGCCTTCTGCCTGCCATGAACTGTTCCTGCTCTGTAATGTTCCCCTTGCCGTGCTACCCTGCTGTGGACTGAAACATCTACAAAGTGGGAACCGAAATCACCCTCTCCTTTCACATTGGACATCAGATATTTTGTTTCCGCAACAAGAAAACTAACTAAGACACAGCCAATTTTATTGGACAGGCAAGGAGAGTAGAACACACATATCAGAGAAGGTGTCTAAAAGCCACAGAAAGGAGCTCCCAAAAGGACTTGCCATGGGTTCCAGCTGGCTTCGGAAAAACTACCAATGCCTACTAACTTCTATCTGGGGCTATGGGGAGCAGACGTGTATTCACTCATAGGTTTTTGGACCAAGAACAAGTGGATCTGAGATGTACTTACTCAACTGTAGCTGGAGAACTATCCTAAAAATACTTCTCAACAAGTTTATTTTGCAAAGTGATCTTGGAACTACTCCTTCAAAAGGTGGGTTTTTCTGCTTCTTCATCTTGAATCTGGGCTTGCCTTGTGGAGGCACTGACCAAATGAACGCAAGATTCTGACACTTCTGAGACTAAATTAGGAAGGTGTGGCAGTTTCTGGGCAGTCTAGTTTATGTTCTGGGAAATCTAGTCCCCTGAAACTGTTATAATATGAGATAGTCCAAGCAAAATACATATAAAGGAGAGAGAGAGAGACAGAGACAGAGAGACAGAGACACACAGAGAGAGAGAGAGAGGAGAGAGAGAGAATATTACCAAGCTAGTCTGCTTTCTGCATGCCCAGCCATCCCTACAGAATAATAAAACATGTCAATGAGAAGCTCATGTTTGGATATTCCAGCTCCACTAGTTTCCTAGTGGAGCAAAGCAAGAAATTCTCCTCATGGAGTCCCACCAGTGTTACAAAATTGTGAGCAAATACATATCTGTATTTATGTATCCCAACACTAAGTGCTTGGGAATGATTTTATTATGAAGCAATGATTAAACATAGTGGTGGTAGCTAAGGCTAGTTGTACCAACTTGAGTGGCTTGGGAGTCACCAAGAAGATTAGTGAAATGCACTTCTCGGTGTGTCTGGGTGGGTCATGGAGGTGTGAGTTTGGGTGCTATCTCTGGTCTCTCTCTCATTCTTCTCTGGCACTGACCTTTGGTGCTGATTCCTGATCTCCACAAGGTAAGCAGCTTTGCTTCACCATGATCTACTGCCATGAAGTTCCTGCCTTGGAGCTCTGCACTGAAAAGCCATGAAAGCATGAGACAAATTCAAATTTTCCCACAAGTTGTGATATCTGTAGCAGGTGTGAGCAATAGAAAGCTCACATTGTTTAATTACCCTGCATTGATCATTATTCAACTTATACATGAATCTAAATACCTCATTGTACCTCATATATATGTATAAATATTCTGTGTCAAAAAATTTAGAGAAAATCTTTGCAAACATAATGAAATCAGCACCTAAAAGTTGATTTCTTAACATTTCAGATGTCCTTATTGATATTCCAAATAGTTTTTCTTAGCCAGTACATGAGGTGTTAGATCTAATATTTTTATTGAAGAAATGAAAAACCCGCAGTCCATTTCAAACAAAATCCATAATTAAAGATAACAATATAACAAATGCAGGGATAAGGATGTAATTCATGATAGAGTGTGATACTTAGCATGTGTGAAGCTATGGTTTAATGCCAGGACTCAAAAAAAGAAAGTAAAAAGAATATACCAAGCACAGAATGTCTTTTCTGTGTAGCCTGAATTGTCAAATTTTAAATCCACTTTACATAAGAAACTGTCATTTTCTGGACCACAAGGCTGCTTGTTTTTGCTGTCATCAGCACATCCTGTGTTAGCCTTAACAACAACCCTTAATTTAAAAATAAGAGCTGTAAGATTTTCTCAGGCTAACAAGGGGTCTTTTTTTTAATGCTTTTATTTCTGACAGCATTTAGCTTGGGCTTCCTTATAACGTCTCAACTGCTCATGAGTGTGTAGAGAACAGAATGTGTACGTAGGCACTTCCGACTTCTAATTACTGGTGTTCACATATTTACAAAATCCCTGACAATTACTGAAAAGCCAACATTGACTCAGGCAGTTTGCAAGAGGGAATTCTAGCCAATACCATAAGCATAAAAGGAACAAAGCAGAGGTGGCTTTATCGTGGGTACCTTTATCTACTCTGCTCTAATAGATTTCTTTAGAGAAGGACAAAAGACAGGAGGCAAACAGAAGTGAGGACATATTTGAAAGCTTAAAAAATGATACATCGAGTATGGGGACATTCTGTGATCCATCATTTTACATATCAGAAATAACACATCAAACTACTGCCAGTAGGAAGCTATCCTGTTGTCAAGAACTGTATTTTCCTTCATTTTCATTTGTACATTTCATGCAAATTCAATTCAATCCTATAGGAATTAATACCATTCCAAAAAATACAATTAAATTCCATATCCTTCTGTTCAAAAATATGGGTCTCCAAGGAACCAAATATAAGCACATGGAGATGGAAATGTGAAGTAATCAAGTCCATGCCTGCAAAAAGATACATACCATAGTGGAAAAGACAAAGTGATGATTTTGGTGAAAACATGATGCTAAGTGCCAGAGAGGCTGTGAACGCAGGCTGCCATGGCGAGCTGTCAAGGAAAGTTAACTCAGATGCCAGTGGCAGGGAAAGCTGCCTTGCAGAGCTGGAGGCCAGTGCAAGAGGAGCTGGCGGGTGTAGGGTTACAGGTGGTCTTTAGGCACAGCAGGGCAAGTGAGGTCTGGAGACAGATACATGCATGCGAGGACAGCCCTGTGGGTGGACAAAAAATTCAGAAGAATGGCACTCTGGAAGTTAGTGTTTGCAAACTGAACAGAAAGGAGGAGGCTGAAGAATTTCAAGTAAGTCAGAGCTGTGATATCTTAGAAACTCCTGGACAGCCCTATGGAATCATGCTGAGAAACCCCACCATCTCTGGGAGGACGTGTGCGAGTTCTGAGCCATTCTTGTCTCTGAAGGGTAGATTTAGCATTCTGTGCATGCCCTGGGCAATTGCATTTCCTCTCCCTGCTTCTGCTGTAACCGATGTTTCCGTCTTCACCTCTGGGCTTTGTGCACATCCATGGAAATCTCAATATTCCCATAGGTCCTTAGTTAGCTACTTTAGATAGGCACAAAAGTGAATTTATTATGTTGTAATCCTCAGATATACATGGTAAAATTCAATTACAAAATGAGTTTATCATCTTTTCCCATTGACTTGTTTCCTTTGAGATCTTTTCTGTTTCAGGGTAAATTTCCTCTTGGACCGTCTCAGCCCAGAATAAAAACCTGACTGTTATCTTTGATTCTATCCACTACTTCTTTTCTTAAAAAACAAGGCTTGGGTGTGGGGGGTGCCCACTCGTAATCGGAGCTACTTGGGAGAACGAGGCAGGAATATTGCTGGAATCCAGGAGTTTGAGATCAGCCTGGGCAATATACCGACTCCCTCTTTTAAAAAGTAGGAGAGCCTTATCGTAGAGCCTTATCTGATTGATTATCAATGAACTCCATGAATTCTCAACACAGAACAATGCCTGCCACGTAAGTAATCTTGAATGGATTCATAGAGAGAGATAGACTCTAGCTGGCTAGACAAATAGATTTGCTAGAAAGATAAATGAATTCCTGCTTACTTTGGTCTGTTCCAATCATTTTTTTAAACTGAATATGAAGATGTTCTTCAGAATATGAATTGACTGAAAAGGAGAATCCATTAGAGTGGAATCTGAAGAATATCATACCGGGGTGTTTAGAAATTAATTATTATATTAATTTTTTTTAAAGTTTGCTTGGCACAGGCATTAAAAGTCATTATTAAAAGAGATGTATGGCATTGCTATTTGTAGCAAAGCAGTGTGGCCTGTGTTTTAACAATGTGAGTCTGAGTTTTTGCATCATGCTCAATAACTGTGTATGAAGAAACTTTTTAAAGAAAGGAACATTGTGATCCCTGCTTCACAAATGAGGAAATGAAAGGACTTGAAGGCTGAAAGCTCACTTGTGCAACCAAGATCATAATGTTCCCTTCCACAAAAAGCTTCTTTCTACTTCCTCTTGCAAGTATAATGTGCTATAAGAAAATAAGGAAGAAAATGTGATTAGTAACTATTTCTTTTTTTTTTTTATTTTAGAAACATAAAAGTACAAAAACATATTGACAAACAGACACCAATTATCATAGAAAATAGTACAATCACAACTAATCTATAGACAAGGTGATATGGTCTCAACAGTAGTTGTTGCTTTATCCATTGATATCTTCGAATTGTAGATGTATGGACCCATATACAGACATGCAAATTTAGTCA
>PVLD010027416.1:5685-20914 GCA_004027595.1 Dinomys branickii | reverse complement strand
GTATATGGGTCCATACATCTACAATTCGAAGATATCAATGGATAAAGCAACAACTACTGTTGAGACCATATCACCTTGTCTATAGATTAGTTGTGATTGTACTATTTTCTATGATAATGGGTGTCTGTTTGTCAATATGTTTTTGTACTTTTATGTTTCTAAAATAAAAAAATAAAAATAAAAATAAAAAAATAAAAAGACTTTCCATTAACATGCTATAGAGGAACATACCAAAACAATAATGAATATCAATTAGAAAATCAGGGAAGGTGTCATTATGAATCCGGCTTTGCTAGGCATTGTGGTGCATGCCTGTAGTTCCAGCTACCTAGGTGGCTGAAGTACATAAGAGATTCATTTGAGCCCAGGAGTTTGAGACTATCCTGGCCAACATAGCTAGACCCTGTCTCAAAAAATAAAACATGCTGGTAGAGCCCATGTGTAATCCTAGCTACTTGGGAGGCTAAGGCGGGAGGATTGCAAGTCTGAGATAAGCTGGAGAATTTAGTGAGACCCTCACTAAAACTAAATTTTAAAACTCAAAGTAATTTTTTAAAAAGGACAGGGATGTAGCTTAGTGGTGTAGAACCTTTGCCTAGTATGTGCAAAGGCCTGCATTTAATCCTCAGCACCAAAACTAAACGAAGAATATGGCTTTTCAGTTGATTCTAGTAAATGAGTAGTATTTTGATAGATGGAAGAATGAGAATAGGATTGCGAAGAATGCCCCTCTCTCTTTTTTGTGATTTTAGGAATGAAACCCAGGGTTTTGCACATGTTAAGCAAGGGCTATACCACTGAGCTATGTCCATAGCAAAAATTTTATTTTGAGAGATTTATTAATATGGAAGAATGCATGGCTAATAAACCAGTTTTGTGGACTGATAAAAAGAGAAAGTCAAACTATATGGGTGTTTAATATTTATTCTGTTAATAATAACAACTAAGACTAAGACTTCTAAATATTTTCAAGTACATATTTGAGACTTATGTGGGAAGCATTTATTACTACCCCTGATACATACATGGTCCTGCATGATTTACATTGGAAAGATCTGAATTTGAATGCTTTGCAGCTAAAAACAATACCACCTTGGACTCATTACTTGATATTAATGAATCCCAGTCTTTTCCTTTCTTTCTTAATTTTTAAATTTTTTTGGTGGCACTGGAGACTGAACCCAGGCCCTCACACTTGCTAGCCAAATGGTCTAAAAACCACGGAGCCATCTCCAAAGCTTTCAGTCTTTCTTATCTATCAAATACAGATAAAACTTTATTTAGAAGACTGTTTCAGGGCCACTACATAGATTCAACATTCCATTATTCCAGGGGCAAAAGTCACACAGACCAGCACCTGACAATGTTTTGCTGTAGGGGCCAGATAGTAGGTATTTTAGGCTTTGCCGGTCACAAGATATCTGTCATAATAACTAACCCTTGCTATTGTCAACACAAAAACAGTGATATATAAACAAGTAGGTGTGGCTAGAGTCCAGTAAACTTCCATTTATAAAAACAGACACTGGGCCAGGTTGTAAATGGTAGACCCTTAAATTGTGATATTCTGTGGCACAGATTGTTCTAAGAAATAAATTATATAAGCCTTAAGAAATATTAATTCATGGCATAGGAATATTTCTAGCTTAGTACATCTGATAAAAGCCCATCTACTTTTCTTTCTTCCCTTTCAAAATTATTGCCTTTGAATTCTTCAGTAAACCATTTAAACCTTTGCCCTCAACTCACTTCAGAATTCTCAGTAGGAAAATAAAAATTATCTTCTATCAAATTAACTATAATTAGGTGTGAGAGTAAATGATAATGCATGAATGTTGTTTTGAATTTCTTCAAGTCAGATTAACCAGAAATTATGACTGAGACTTTTTATAACAGTGTCACTATAATAGCAATCATAAATACAATATGATAAGGAGCCTGAAGCCTAAATTAATAACACTATTCATTGTCTCTTGTGATTTGCTACTTTGTGTAAACTAGGGTTTTACCTGGAGAATGTATATTGCTTTGCATCTCTGCAGGATCAGTGAATGTTAGTAATGCTGTCCTGATTTGTCCAAAGCCACATAGCTTTTGACAGACATGTAGTACATCATTCTTGGAATATAGTTACTAACTTTTTAAAAAGCCTATATTTAACCAGAGATACCCAGAGAAAGAGAGGAGATATGGCCTTTCTGTGCTTTTGCTTATAGTTCTGTTATTGCTGTTCCTTTCAAAGGGTATTTTCTGAAGTGATTATTTTTCCCTTAATTTTTGGAAAACTATTCATGGTCAGATTATTATAAATCAAATGTTGATTGTGTATTAGGGCTATTTTGAATCTTGCATTAGGATTAACAAATTAATTGCTTTTCATAGAATATTATAGGCTAATTATATAATTTCTTTCATTATTCTAGGAAGATTATGAAATTGGGTTGCCTATGTAATTCTGTTCTTTCAGGGGATTGAACTCAGGGCATCTGCACTGAGTTACATTTCTAGCCCTTTTTTATTTTGAGACAGAAATGCACTAAGCTGCTAACTCACCTAGGCTGGGCTTGAATTTGCCACCCTCCTGACTCAGCCTCCCAGAGTGCTGGGATTACAGACATGTGCCACCACACCTGACTGAAAGAAATCTTTTGTAGTTGCCATTTTACTGTGGAATCGGATTTCCTATTTCTAAACTTGAAAATATTTTCTTTGCTTTACTCTGTATAGGAATAGCATGTACATTCTACCTACATTATGTTTTAAATTTTATTGTGGTAAATGTGTAGAGTATAAAATTTATTGTTTTAATGACTTTCAGTGGCATTAAGTATATCCACAATATTGTGTAAATATCACCACTGTCTTTTGAATTTCTTTTATCATTCCAAGTAAAAATCTGTACCCAGTAAACTCTCAATTCTCTCCCTGCCCCAGTATTTGGTAACTCTGTTCTCCTTTTTATCTCTATGAATTTGCCTGTTCTCAGTTTGGGTACTTCCCATTAGTGGGACCATGCAATAGTTACCCTCTTATGTCTTATCTCACCTAACATCATTTTCAAGGTTCATATGTTGTAGCATGTATCTGAATCTCATTTTTAATGGTTCAATAATTTCCACTGTAGTTTTAGACCATGTTTGGTTTTACTGTTCTTCCTTTTCACTATTGTGTGTGTGTGTGTTTTTAACATGGTGCTAGGGATGGAATGAAGGCCTCAGAGCTACATCTCCAGCCCCAGTAATGCTGCTATGGACATTGGTGTACAAAATGTCAGTTTGAGCAGTTGTTTTCTTTTGGACATGTATCTAAAAGTGGAATTACTGGATCACATGCTATTTCTATGTCTAACTTTTTAAATGCCAATTTTTTTCACAATGGCATGCATTATAATTTAATAGCTGGAATATTATCTTTTAAATCTTTTAATATTTCATTTTAAAATAGAATGTTTTAGAATTTAACAGATCTATGGGAAATAACATTTCTAGATTTGCCTGCTTAGATTTTTCTCTTTTTCCATCTCTTTAAATGTAAAATATTAAATATGATTTCTTTGGCAGCCATTCGCTGAGAAGCTAGAAAGATTCTTACATTCCAGCAAGTGAAACATGCTATAAATAAATCATGCCACTTTTCAAACTAGTTAACACTTAGAATTCCCAAACTTTCTGAAACTTGGATGATAATAAAATGCTAGATTTTCTTTATCTCCTAAGAAGTCCTTGCATTTCTAAAAAGAATAAACTCACAAATAAGAATAAACTCAAAGAAAGCCGGGCATGGTGGCACATGCCTGTAATTCCAGCACTTGGGAGGCAGAGGCAGGAGGATTGCTGTGAGTTTGAGGCCAGCCTGGGCTACAAAGTGAACTCAGGGCAACCCTGAACTGCCTAGTGAGACCCTGTCTCAAAAAAAAAAAAAAAAAAGAATAAACTATATGCCAGAAACTAAGGACTTTAGGCTCATTATCTAATTTAATACTCATAACAACCCATGTTGGGTATTAAGTCTTATCATTTTTATTTTCCTGATGAGAAACTTGAGACACACAACACGTTGGTTCCCTCAAGTCACACAAGTAATGAGGAGTAGGTTTATATTCACTTCAGAACAGCTGTATCTATGATTATATTTAGTGACTACTTGGTGGCACTGTTGAAGATAATAAATAGATTTCTATCTTTGGAATTTATAAAAAGATGAACTCTAGCCAGGCATTGTAGCTCAGCACACACCTGTAATTCCAGCACTAGAGGGGCTGAGGCAGGAGGATCACAATGTGTTTGAGGCCATCCTGGGCTACATAGTGAATTCAAGACCAATCTGAACTATGTAATGAGACCCTGCCTCAAAAAAAGAAAAAAAAATATAAGCCCAATATATTTAATATTACTATTGTAAGGAATAAGTGAAAAAAGTTTGCTTTCATTATAGAGATTTGAAGCCTCATTCTTCCCATTATATGAGCTTTAATTAGTGTACTTTTAATATAAGCCCCAAGTTCACCATTTTCTTGGTATTTCAGGTACTGGCAATTACATATAATACTGATAATTAGACCGCGTAGACCCTGGGTGATGTTTACTACGGTGCTGATGTTATCACCCTGCAGTCCTTCTCTCTGACTTTGAAACTAGGGAGGCGGCAAGATGGCAGAGTGCTCAGCAGCAGAGAAAGACCCTCTTTGAGGTGCACTGTCCAGATACTGGAATATAGCAATGTGGGGAAGATGAGGCGGGCAAGTCCCCCCAGACCCAGGAAGGAATTGAGGTGCAAATTGAAACTATTGCTTTCTGGAAAAATGTTTTTATATAAGCTTCATAAAGACAGGAATTTTTGAATAGTTGAACAGTGCCCTGTATATAATAAGTACTCAATAAAAGCTGTTTCTTCTTTATAAATCCTTATCAAATAAGATAATGAAATCTGATGCTATAATTCTTACCTGGTTGGTGGTCTCTGCCCCCACCCCATTTTCTATAGTGCTACTTCTATTTTTTTTTTTTTTTTTTTACCAGGAATCAAAGTCAGGACCTTGCACTTGCCAAGCAAGGTGCTGTGCTGCTGAATTTTCCCCCCTCAATATATCAGTGATAAAGGTTATGGATTTTGGTGTTAGACAGATGTGGAATTGATTTTGGCCCCACTAACTAATATGTGACCTAATGTGGTTTTTTTTTTTTTGTTTGTTTGTTTTTTTGCAGTACTGGGGATCAAACTCAGGACCCTGCGCTTGCTAGGCAGGCGCTTATTCCACTGAGCTATATCCCCAGCCCCCCTAATGTTTTTTTTTTTTTTTTGTGGTACTGGGGATCGAACTCAGGACCCTGCGCTTGCTAGGCAAGCGCTTATTCCACTGAGCTATATCCCCAGCCCCCCTAATGTGTATTAAACCTCCCAAACCTCAAGTTCCTTGTCCCAAGTCGTCCTGTGCTTGTCTGTGGTTTTGCCTCCCATGGTTTCAGTCACCTGTAGTTAACCACTATCCGAAAGGAATAAATGGAAAATTCCAGAAATAAATCATAAGTTTTAAATTATGTGCTATTCTGTGTTGCACGATGAAATTTCACACCGTCTTGCTTGGAATATGATTTATCCCTCTGTCCAGTGCATCTAGCTGCATATTCTACCTACCCATTAGTCACTTGACAGCCATCCTGGTTATCAGGTCAGCTGTGGTGGTAGTGCAGTGTTGTGTCCAGTTAACTCTTACTTTACCTAATAATGGCCCAAACGTACAAGAGCAGTGATGCTGGCAGTTTGCATATACTAGCCAGGGATATAGCTTAGTGGCACCGTGCCTGCCTAGCAAGTGCAAGGTTGTAAGTTCGATATGCTTTTGAAGAGAACCTCTAAAGTGCTTTAAGTGAAAATTCTGGACTTAATAAAAAGAAAATAATATGCTGAGGTTCTAAAGTCCACAAAGTAGTAAGGTAGTAAAGTCCTTAAAGGACCCCGCTGAGCTCCAACTTGCTTCCCTCCAGCCTCAGCCTTCCCAGAGTGCTGGGATTAGAGATGTGCTCCCCCGTGTTCTCCCATGCTCAGCTCAGTAAACTTTTGTTTGTTTGTTGGTTGAGACAGGGTCTCGCTGTATAGTTTAGAGTAGCCTTTACCTCAATATGTAGCCCAGGCTGGCCTTGAACTTATGACAATCCTCCTGCCTCTGCCTCCTGAGTGCTGGGATTTCAGGTGTGTGCCACCACACCTGGCACAATAAGATATTTTGGGGGATCACAATCATAATTTTTATTATAATACTGTATACTGTTATAATTTTGCTTTATTTTACTATTATTATTTTCTTATTATGCCTAATTTATAAATTAAACTTTTATCAGATATGCATATATAGAAAAAAATACAATACATATGAAGCTCAGTATTATCCACATTTTCACTGAGCATCTTAGAACATATTCCCTTGAGCAGAGGAAGACTACTGTAGTACTGTCTTCTAGCATTGCTAACTTCAGGGTCTGTTCATGTTCAATAAATTAATTTTCTATTTCAAATGACTTGGGATTCAACTGTAAAAGATATGATCAAAGTCCTAAAAGAGTGTGCCTTTTAGAGTATACATAGGGTATACATTATATGTATGACTAAAACACTGGCAGACTATATGAATAAGTTAAAATGAATAGAGGCTAAAACATATGAGTGACTGTTCAATGTTGTCCAAATTGTGCTAGAAATCACAGAATTATGGTCTATGTGTTATTGTCTCACTTAGGTATTACAAGCAAATGTTTAACAATAAATGTAAATTATATCATGAGTAAAGCAAATTATCTGTGAGAATGAGTCATAGTTAAGGGTTAACAGTAATGGTCCTACTAACTTTAGATAAACAGATTGCCACACTGGATGAACAACAAACTGTGAAGATCTAACAAATACCAAATTCTGTTATAATCAAATAAAATATAACTTAATTTGAAACAGTTAATGACGTACTTAATTTTGATTGTAATGTGTGATGTTTAAAGTATAAATGATAAACAGTTTTAATTTTTTTGGTATCAGGAATTGAACTCAGGACCTTGTGCTTGCCAGACAGGCACTTGTGCGCTGAGCTATATCCCCGGTGTGATAAATAGTGTATATGTGATTATATAATTAACATTGTAGATTTTCAGCTAAATTTTGCATTTTATAATCACATAGCGAGGAGAAAGGTGTGTGCAAGGAAAAGAAGAAAGTTGTTTTATTTCAATATGAAGACCTCTGTGTTGAAGCCTCTTTTTAGTGGGTGCCACCAAGAACCCAAAGCAATCGCGCACTGTGGTATAGATGCACACGTGTTAGATGTTTGGCTTTACTTAGCTCAGGGCAGGGCACACACTTTTCTAGTGCAATAAAAGTAACTGCCCTCCCTTCACAAACTAGAAGAAAAGGCAGAAATAAAGTAGAAGCTGAAGGCATCGTCAACAATGTGTATTTTGAGTGTGTAGCGTTGGGCAAAATGTTTCTAGGTTTCCTAGTGTTATGAGGGGAGTGGCTGAAGTATGTGAAAACTGACCTTTCCCAGGTCTCGTCTCCATTCTGTCTAAAATGGTATCACTTATCTGATAATTACGTACTTTTTAGTTAAACTAGGACTTTTTTTGTTTTGTTTTTGCTCTTCAGGCTGCCCTTGAACTCACTATGTAGCCCAGGTTGGCCTCAAACTTAAGAGGATCCTGCTGTCTCTGCCTTCCTGAGTGCTGCGATTACAGGGTTGGACCGGCACACCTGGCTGTTTTTGTGTTGTTGCTGGGGTTGAACCCAGGCCTTCGCAAGAGCTACAAGGCCACCCCTTTTTACATTTTTTGTTTTGAGTCTGGGCCTCACTTAGTTAACTTAATTGCCCAGGCTGGGGATGAATTTTCTTTCTTTTTTTTGTTTTTAAAGAGCAGAATATATTTATTGAGGGAAAGAAAACTGCTCGAGAGAGGGACAGAAGGGGGCCTGAGTGGGTTGCCAAGGACCCTGCCTTTCCTAGGGATTTCACCACCAGGTGAGGCGAATCCAAGGTGGGCCTGAGGTGGGCCAAAACTATGGTCAGCCAATAAGATTACAAGTATAATTGTTCAGGTAAAATTTATTACATCAGATCAACTGGGGAAGTCAATCACGGAACAGGCAGGTATGAATACAGAACAGGGGCTTTTCCAATAGGGCTCGGGTTAGCGGGTTAGTGACTCTCCCTGGCTTTTTCACAGTGATGGCCGCCTATTTAGAATATCAGTCCCTGTGGTCAGTCCCCAGGGAAGTATGTGGCGCTCTGGTTTCATCTTTTGTCTTGAGGTCTGGCCCACGGTGGAAGTGCCCCCTCTCCATTCGCTTCTTCAAGCTGAAGGGGGTCATAGTTGTTGATTGGCAGTCAGAGATACTCTCCAGAGGTTCTGAAGCCCTCCTCGACAGACACCAGCATTTTCATCTTGGGTAGGTGTATAGCTTTAAGTCTCCACCCAGTGATCAGTGGAAGACCTCCAAAGGACATAGGGGAAAGAAACTCCCAACCTGAAAGATATCTGGAATGAGTTCGTGTTCTCTAAAATTAAAGAATGAATTTTAGGAATAGCAAAGGTTAAGAGCAGAATGTATTTATTGAGGGAAAGAAAGCTTCTGTCTGAGAGAGGGACAGAAGGGGGCCTGAGTGGGCTGCCCTGGGGTTGAATTTTCAATCCTGCCTCAGCCCCTCAGAGTGCTGGGATTATAGCTCTGACCACCACACCTGGTAGTATGAACAAGTTTAATCAGCTATATTTTGCTAATCACTAGCTGAAATACATCGTTAATGAGATTTTAAAAGGAGATTAAAGAGATTATTTTACAGCATAAATTGTTGAAAAAGGCAAGGCTTTAAATGACAGTTGAGGTAGCAGCATCAGAAAGGAGTTTGGCAGGAAGAAGAAACTCGGATAGAGATGAGGGTTACTACTGAGAAAGGAAAGAAGCACATCACAAAGGGAGGTAGGAAGTAACAATAGCAAGAAAAAAAGTGGAAAAGAGACCAAAGAGGCACTGAAGCTTAGCGCAAAATGAGAGGTAAACAAGTGCTGAATGGAAGCAGGTCTGTAAAGCACAAACTGCAGTGTGGGCTGCATAGTTGCCAAGTTGGATTTTTTTTTTGAGAGTTCCAAATCTCTTTCCAAAGCAAGAGGGAATATGAGCCTGTTTCTGATTCTATTAATAGTGTAGGTGATAATTACAGTAGAACAACCTGGCATGAAGAATGTCCAAGTTGGACTCAGTGTCTGTTGCCTTTCTCTTCTGGCCTGTACTAGCATTGTGTTTCCTAAAAATGGAACATGTTCACACCCTGAAGATGTAGACCATAGGCATTTGTAAACTCGCTCTTTGATTAAGATAATTCCTGTTTTAAATATTGATTGCCCAAAGGCTGAGCATGGTAGTGCACTCCTATAATCCCAGCACTCAGGAAGCTGAGGCAAGAGGATTGTCACCAGTGTAAGGACAGCCTGAGCTACATAGTGAGACCACCTTAAAAAACAAAACAAAAAAATTTGGTTGCCTATGAACAGAAAATGTAGACATTTTGATTTAACAGGTGATTCTCTTTTAGAGTACAATATGCCTTTATTCTGTGGGGGGAATTTCTAATTATAAAAATCACAAGTTTTTTTTTTCTTTTTTGGAGACAGTCTTGCTATGCAGTTCAGGCTGGCCTTGAGCACACTTTATAGACCAGGCTAGTCTTGAATTTGCAACCATCCTCCTGCCTCAGCCTCCAGAGTGCTGGGATTGTAGGTGTGTGCCACTATGTCCAGCTAAAAATCATAAGTTTAATTCTCTGATAGTTAAAGGTATGATATCAGTGAGGTCTGCTATATTGTCAGGATTTGCTGTTGGAAAGAATACTAAAGCTAAAGCACAGTGTAAGAGGCATGTGTCAAGCAAGCTGACTTCTGATTGTTACTGCTCTTCTTGTTGGACCCATGACAAATTCTTCCAAGCCAATTTTTTATTTTTTTGAGACAAGGTCTCCCTGTATAGTTCAGGCTGGCCTTGAACTTGCAGCAATCTTCCTGCCTCAGCCTCCCGTGTGCTGGGATTACAGGTGTGCATTATCATGCCGGGCTTTTCTTTCTGACTTTTCTGTTCTTTTCTTTGCTTTTCTCTTCTTTTTGAACTGGGTATTGAACTCAGGACCTCACACTTGCCAGGTAGGTGCCATGCCACTGAGCTGTATCTCTGACTTTCTGACTTTTAAAATGAGAAAAATAATACCTGTTTTACCCTTGTGAAAGCATTATTAGATAATTTGGTCTGTGTGAACACCTTTTTAAAACTATAAAGCTACAATATAAACAAACTCCTATCCTCATTTCTGTTATCTAAGAAGTATATTTATACCAGGTGTGTCAGGAGCATCGTTGCCGGTTCGAGGCCAGCCTGGGCTACAGATTGAGTGCAAGCCCAGCCTCAACTACATAGTGAGACCTTGTCTCAAAAAAAGACACAAAAAAAGTATATTTAGCTCGAGAGAAACTGAAATGGACATTTTTTGTCATATAAGCATTTATGATAAATTGTTCAAAAAATGGAATGTGCAGGAAAGGAACTATGGAACCAAAGGGGAAATACTCATGCAGGTATCTCATGAGAGACAGGCTTACTGGGAATTCCAGGAACAGGAAGGATTTCTCAGGATCTCAGGATTATTCTCTGAAAGATTTAGATGAAAGGGCAAAGACCTCATTTAAGGACTAGATACGTTTTGTATCAAAATACAACAGTAATGAATATAGAAGAATTTGTTTCTTGTTCTTGGGATTGAAACTAAGGCCTTACACTGAACCACATCCCTAACCCTTTTTATTTTTTGAGTCAGGGCCTGGCTAAATTGACCCGACTGACCTCACATTTGCAATCCTCCTGCATCAGTCTACCATTGTGCTGGGATTAGAGGTATGGCCCACTATGTCTAGATAGTCTTTTATTTTTTAAAACTTCATGTACTCAAAACCTTGTATCTAAAAAAAAATAGCTTGTATCAGCTGGACATAGTGGGTCACATCTGTAATCTCAGTAGTCTAGAAGGCTCAGGGAGGTGAGACCCTGTCTCAAAATTAAAATTAAAAATTTAAAAACAAATTTTATAAAGGGCAGAGCATATAATTCATTGCAAAATCTCCGAGTTCAATCCTCAGTACTTAAAAAAATGTTGCAGCAGGCATGGTGGTACACACCTGTAATCCCAGCATTGGAGAAGCTGAATCAGGAGGATTGCTACAAATTCAAGGCTAACCTCTGGGCTATATAACAAGACCTTGACTCAGAAAAAAGTGTTTCAATGAAAATAGCCATAGCTGTTTTTCCAACATCAATCTAATTATTATATTATTAGTGTAATGGAACTGGAGCCACCAATTTGAAAAAAGTATTTAATTATGAAGTATTCTACTTAATTAATTGAAACTCTCAGGCTGTTAGTAAATGTTTTGTGTAAATACTAGTCCTTCTTTGTATATTATCTTGCATTGTATAATTCTGGAGAGAAGTTGGTACAAAGGTTCTAAGCATATTGGCATTCAGAAAAAACATGGACGGTTTAGAAAGCTTTTTAAACATTGCTATTTCTTCACAAAACAATGAAATGAAAATGTAGTATTTTTCCCTTCTCTGCTTTATTCTCTATGGGGTATAATTGACTTTTATATTTGAAATATAAATATCAAAATTACAGTTTTAGTTTTAATAGTCTCTGGTATTTTCCTCAGGTTTATTCAGAGCAAATGTCTTATAAAGGAAATTTAGCTGGACAGATCCAGCTGTTGCATTTATAAATAGCTACAGATATCTACAGCAATAAAGGGTTTATTCAGGTTGTTATGGCAACTAAATTTCAACAGAATCTCAAAGATATGCTATATTGAAGGGAGTACATTAACTATATCTAACTCAATCATGTAATAAAAGTTTTTATCATTTTAAGTTGTAATAGAGAAGTTTTAACTTGTCTATGTAACTTACTATCCTTAATGTACAAAGATTCTGTTACTAAATAATTGGTTTTTATATACTTTTAAGAAAGTTTTCTTAGGGCCAGGGATATAGCTCAGTGGCAAAGCGCCTGTCTGGCAAGTGCAAGGTCCTGAGTTTGGTTCCTGGTACCAAAAAAAAGAAAAGGGTTTCTTGTAATAGTAATAGGTTGTGCTGACCCACTTCTATAGTCTCTCCTCCTCTTCCTCTTTCCTTTTTCTTCCCCCCCCTCCTCCCTGGGGATCAAACCTAGGGCCTCATACATGCTAAGCAAGCACAGTACAGTCCTAAATTTCCCTTTTTTGTCTTCTTTGCAATGAATTGGATGCTTGCTTAAATCTGCTAGATAGAATTGAGGGTCCATGGAATATGACAGTCCTTCCATTGGGCTTTAAATCCACGATCTTATGCTGATGCTTTTTTCAAGTGGATTATTAATGTCATTTATATAAGTAGGTCTACTCAGATGTTCTGTTATAAAGTGAACCTGGTGGTGGAATACTAGAATCTACAGTTTTTGGGGGTTTTGTTTTTCTTTGGTTTTTTTGGGATAGGATCTTGGTGTATAGTTCAGGTTGGCCTTGAACTCACTATGCAGCCCAGGGAAACTCCTGGCAGTCCTCCTGTCTCAGCCACCCAAGTGCTGAGCTTACAGGCAAGCGCCAGCATGCCCAGCAGGTTTTTATTTGCAGTGCTGGAGATTGAACCCAGAACTTCAAGAACGCTAGGCAAGCACCCTACCACTGAGCTATACATATCACTTCTGTTCTCTTTTTTTCGATACTGGGAATCAAACTCAGGTCTTCACGCTTACCATGACAATTGTGTTTCCTTTTCTGGAAAATAAAGATTTAACAATCTTCTACAATTCTTCCTACTACTTAACTCTTCCCCCCGTATATTTTCCCAATATAATCACGTCACAACTTAGGGCAAGACAATGTTTATGTTATTCGAATTATGTAAATATTGTTGACACTGAGCCACTATATACTGTGATTTCATTTTCTTTTTTTACAATCTTTTGTTTTTTTCTATAGTTAATGATTACCTAGTAAATAAAACCTTCTTAAATGTTTCATTGCTTAGTTTTCTGTGTAGCTATCATTTATTTTCCAAACTCTGTACTGTAACTGTAAAACCACTCTCAAAAAAGTTTAAAAACTTAATTTATTTATTTGTCTTTTTGACACACATTCTCACTGTGCAGTTCAGGCTGGCCTTGAGTTCACTTTGTAGCCCAGGCTGGTCTCGAACTTGCAACAATCCTCCTGCCTCAGCCTCCCGAGTGCTGGGATTACAGGTGTGTACCATCATGCCCGGCTGAAAACTAATTTATTTTTAAAGACTGCCTAGACCTTCTATCTACTTAGTCCAATGCTTTCTATACCTCCTGTACAAGTCTCATTCTTGAAATCTACTGTGACACTGGGAGTTCCCTTTGTTTCTTTTATTAAAGCCTAAACTTCCTGATTCTCATGTCTTTCTCTTTCTGGACTTCTGCTTTCAGTTTGCTAGTACATGTCCTTTAGTACTCTACTTATAGTAGATTCATGGGACTTACTTTTTTTATGACTTTATTACCTTGAATGTCTTTATTTTATTCCCCTACTCAATTGATAGTTTTGTTGAGTATAAAAATTTAGGTTAAAATACCATTTACCCCACACAGGATTTTGAAGGCATTGTTTTATCATTTCTTTGTTATTTCCATTGTTGTTACTATTTCAATCATTATTACTAAGAAAGAGGATAGCACTCTGAGTCCTGATCCTATTTATATATGACTTCCTTTTTCTTTTCTTAAAGCTTTAGACTCTTTAGCCAATATGTTGGGAGCTGACTGGGGAAAGACACATGTTTGTATATAATTTTTCACATAGTATCCTTATTTTCCATAAGGTCATTTATCTCCACCATGAGTTGTATTTTATGTCCTTGGATATGGAGTTATTCTGGTTCAGTTTATTCATAAAATAAACCTTTTCTCTTCCATGTGAGACAGGAGCAGTTGTTTGGTTGTATAGGAGATCATAAAAAAGGTATCCTAGGTATTTCCTTCTTTTTTTATAATTGCAATGAATTGTAATGTTTCTAACACTTCTCTACTCCTTCTCTCTGATACAACTATGTCTCCTAGTCTTTAGATTTCTAGAGTTCATTAAACCAACTAGGTTTTTTGTAACATATTTAGCCCCCTTAGATAGTTTGGACCAAGTTTTCTTCTTTCTGCTAAGTGGAGATTATTACTTTATCTCCTTTTCTTCTAAAAATGTATTAATTTTTGTTTGCTGTTATATCCTCCACATCTTTGTTTAATTTCACATTTCAGGAGGTTGCTGAGATAAATGCATGTGTACATTTGCTATTTTCAACCAGAAGTCCTGAACCAACATTATTGTCATTGCTTTTACTCTCCCATAATAGGCAGCTAACTCATTATCTTCCAGGGCAGCCATTTCCTCTTTGGACGGTTTCTAGATCCTCCTTTGGTCTGCTTCCTCCTTCCCCTTGGGGCTGGGGGTTAGAGCCAGGGCGTTCACACTGAATTGTACTCTCAACCCTTTTTATTAATTAATTAATTTTGAGATTAGCGTCTCACTAAATTGCCCAGGCTGGGCTCTAATTTGTGATCCTCCTGCCTCAGCTTCCTAGAATGTTAGATTACAGCATGTGCCACAACTCCTGGCTTTTCTTTGGTCTGGTTTTTAGTGTTTGCCTGTCTTTGTCTCAGATAGTACAGTCAGTCCTGTTTTTATCCCTTATTGCCACACCAGAAAACTTTGTTATCTTCTATGTGATAAACTTGCTTAGATTTGAAGACATTTCTTTTTTTTTTTTTAACTTTTTTTAATTTTAAAGAAAATAGTACAAAAATAAAAAGAACAAAAGCAAAATACAAACAACACAAAGCAAGGACATTAAAAATGATACAGGGTTTCGAACTAAATGATAGGAGTACAGTTATTATCACAGGGAAGATGACTGATTGAGTGGCAGGGCAGCGGAGATGAGGGAGGAGAAAAACAATGATCAAACGGGCCATCATCTGTGTAACTGAGTAACAAAGGTGAAGGTAACATTATGTAGGACAGCATCCAGAGCTAATTCCCTTCTATGTTCTCTATAATTCTGTATTTCCTCAATTGTTTTTGTATTAACAGAAGTGAAGATAACTTTATATTATACAGCATCCAGTGCAAATTCCCTACTATCTTCTCTATAATTTGGTATTTCC
>PVLD010027415.1:0-21725 GCA_004027595.1 Dinomys branickii | reverse complement strand
ATAAAAGTATATGGATATGTGTGTGGACTTACATGTGTTTTCAGCTAGCTATTATGGCATGTTATATTTTTTACAGGAAGAAATGTGGTCATTTGCTAGCTTTCTGTATGAGTCCAGCATCAATTTTTTCTACACTTATTTTCACACCCTCACCCCTGGGCGCCTGACCTTTGTTACCAGAGTCTGCAGGAACACCATCAAGCATGTTGTGCAAGAGTTTTAAATATTTATCCCAATTTAAGTTTTTCAGTAATTTAAACTACACGATCTGCTTTTCATCCTGTGAAATTCTGTATTTTCCATGTAATTTAAACCATATCAAGGCTGGAGCACTATCTATGGGCTCTGTGTTATTCTATTGTACTTTTGGGAGTCTCATCAAGTTGAGAAAAGGGTAGAAGAGCCAACAAATTTCATTTGTCACAATTCTGGCTGTTACATAGACCTAATTCTCCCAATTCCCCATGATCCCTTCTCTTACTTAGTCCTCCTGACTGTAAAAGTTAGAGTATGGCTTTAATAATTTATTTATATTTGCATATTTTTTCCTTAAAACTGTACTAACTGGCAGGACGATACAGCTAGACGTGTAATGCTCACAGATTAGAACCAATGAAGATGGAAAACAAGGCCACAAAAACAGTGAGCAGCCCCAGGATTTTCAGCAGGAAAGAAGCTGGGAAGGTCGGATCAGCCTGCACGGAGCGGGTCCTCAGGGGCTTCAGGATCCTTTGCTCCTGGCTGAGGATGGCACGTCTGGCTCCTTCCCACTGCCCAGGCCCCACCAGGCGGTACTGATAGGAGTTGCAGGGCCCGAAGTAGAGTTTCACGGCCAGCCTGGGATCTTTGAGCAGGAGAGAGATGAAGTCCGGCTTGGCCCCGATCTCCAGGGCGAGCTCATCCAGGTAGTCCACGTAATTGGTCTGCAGTAACTGGCTCTGGCTCTCTCCAAAGCTGAATGAAGAACATAAGAGGACAGATTCACAGACTGTTCTCCCCTCTATGGAAAAGCAGGCATTTGATAGCTGTTTCACAAATGAAGAAGTGAGAAGTCAGTGATGCTGAAGGGACTCTGTGGCAGAGTGTGAATTTATCCCAGCAGGAGGCCCATCTCTCACCCTGAGACTAGGCTATCAGCTCAGTAGCCAGGGGCTCCTGAAGCTCTCAGGATGGGGCCAGACTGGTCACTGCCGTCACTGCGTAGTATTCATCACACAGCTGCAAGTCTCCAGGCAAGTCTGGACTAGGCAGATTGCTGCAGAGACTAAGAGCCTGACTCAGTGTCAGTGCAAAGGAGATGCTTAACTTTTCCTTGTTGAATTACTGAAGTACCTGGCAGCCTGATTGATGTGCAGTAGGCACCCAGTCAATGGCAAACACATTATTATTGTTATTATTATTATTAGTGTTTTGCCTTTTAGAGTCAGGGTCTTGCTATGCAGTTCAGCCTGGCCTTGAGCTCACTTTGTAGCCCGGGCTGGCCTCAAACTCATAATGATCCTTCTGCCTCAGCCTCCCGAGTGCTGGGATTATAGGCATAAGCCACCACACCTGGCTAAATTTGAGAGTATGAGTAAGGCATACTTTCTTTCTTTCTTTTATTCTTTTGTTCCTGGGAATGAAACTCAGGACCTTGAGCTTGCCAGGCAGGCTCTGTGCCACTGAGGTATATCCCTGGCCCTCAAACAAATTAGAATTTCAACATAAAAATAACCCCTTACCCAGGTGTAAAACGCTCAAGTGAGCTTTCCAAGAGTACTTGATGACTGTTCAACCATGTTCTCTGTCAGGAAAATCCACAAATCCTTGAACCTTTGTACCTGAAACCCTTCCAAGTGTATCTGCATGAGGACCCTAAGGTAACCTTCCAGAGATATTCAGGCTCGTGACCACTGCACCTCCCCACTCCCCGTTAGAGCAGAGTATGGGTGACCTGAGAAGAGGTAAAATCTCACACAGGCATCATACAAGACCGAAATGAAATTAGCCAAGAAAAACAATGTTCTGATCTGGTAGAGTGTCTATCCTTATTTCTTAGACTATAGTATAAAGGAACGATCCAGGCAGAAGATAAAAATGTAAATTTTGACTTTCATCTGGAAAGCTTTTGATTCAGTGGGACTGAATTGTAGCTCAGAAATTTACTTTTTATCAAACGGCTATGTTTTCTTGTAGGTAGTGAGATCATCCTACTTTGAGAACCATTGCTCTAAAGGGAGAGATTTTATTTTTTTGAAATGCTTACAGTTCAATTCTTTTTTCTTTCCTTTTGATGATGTCCTCCATCATGGTCCTCTGTGAAGGTAAGGGGCACAAGCCTAGAAAAGGGAAGGTGGGTGTCAGTTGGGTTGACTCACTGCCAGTGCTTTTCGCAGTGGCTGGCTCTTAAAATTAAATTCTGGATCTTGTCTCCTGTTGTACGAGACACCTCTGCTGCGCAGCTCACTTCCAGTTCTCCACAGAGCCCAGTACACTGCAGGGGTTATGAGGCATAGATGGTTAAGGGAAGGGGCCGAGCAATGTCAGCCTGGCTGAGGGCCTAGGAGGCTGTGTTTGCGGTCTGTGCTAAAGGTGATAGGACCTTGCAAGAGTTTCCTGCATAGGACGAGAAGATTAAGCTTGTCCTTGAAAAGAGCCATCTGAATGTGAACATAGAAAAATGAGCTCAAAGGCAGTAGCCTATAGCTATGGAGAACAGACAAGAGGCATCTGAGGCAAACCCGATGAGATGAGTGGGAGACAGGAGGTGTGGATAGAAAGGTCAGTGCATGAGTTACCATGTGCTTCTGATTCTGTCTCCTGCCCACAAGTATCCTCTGCATTACACATGGGTTGAGAAATGGCCAAGGTTCCTGCATATGGCTCGTCAATGGACATCTCAGATTGAAGTAGTCAAAACGGGGCTCATCGTCAAAGCCTGCCCGCCCAGCCCTGTATCTTCTCCTGCATATCCCTCCTCTATGGCAAGCACTGCTCTCCATCTCACTCTCAGGGCTAGAGAGTTGCCACATGCCCTTGCTGCCTCTATCTGCCCACACTGAGCCAGCAGTTATGTCCTGCTGACTTCGGCCTTGGTGGTTCCTCAGGTGTATATCCTGTTTTCACTGTATCTCTCCGCTTCGGCCCCGGCGTCCTTATATTTTAGCGCAGGTGATCGCAGTAGTTTCCTCACTGGTCTCTGAGCTTCCACTTTTCTCCTCCTTTAAATCTACATCCCACACGACTCCTGCAATATGTGTGACAATAATGTCTGAGAAGGCCTGTCCTTGCTCAGGGTCTTACACTGGTGTCTCTGGCTGAACAGCTTTCTATGATGCAGATTCTGCATCCTTGTGCCAGACTTCGTCAAGATGGGCCATGTGCAGCAGCCAGACTTGGGAACTGACACAAAGATTATGATCCAGGATTCTTAGTATGGCAGTCAAAGTTTTTGTGCCCTGTCCTCTCCTTCTTCCCCAAGAGTCACCTCCCCCACCACCCTCTGCCTCCTCATGTCTTGCTCCAGATATGTCGGGTACCTTCTGACTCTCTATGTGCATCAGGCCTCTGTATGTATGTTCTGAGGTCACTTCTGTTTTTTTTTTGCGGTACTGGGGATCGAACTCAGGACCCTGCGCTTGCTAGGCAAGCACTTATTCCACTGAGCTATATCCCCAGCCCCTGAGGTCACTTCTTTTTCTTATTTTCTCTCCATTTTGAGGGTCTCACTATGCAGTTCAGGTTGGCCTTGAACGCAGTTTGTAGCCCTGGTTGGCCTTGAACTCCCAGAAATCCTCCTGGTTCAGCCTTTCAAGTGCTGGGATTACAGGCATGTGCCACCACACCCAGGCTGTGCTCAGGTAATTTCTTTCCTGCACCTGAGAAACTTAGTCATCTAGGAGGTTTTCCTTGCCCCTCTCTTTTCCCCCACTTCTAAGTGTACTTCTTTTACGTACTCTCTGTCTCCACACAGTGCACATGCTCTCCTCTATCAAAGCATTTGCCACACATTCTTAAAATGAGTTGTTTACATTTTTCTTGTTGCACCACGACCCAGCAAAGGCTATGTCTTCAATGAGTTTCTGTGGAACAGACCTGAACTCTGGAAGCAGGAAAGTCACATTCTTCTAAGTAGCCTGACAAAATGCACAGATGCACAGTGAGAAACTGCAAATGTTTTATAACTTTATAGGGATAGGTGATGCTGAGCTGCTCACTCACCTTTGAAAACTCTCGTTGCCCAGCGTGCCTGAAGCTCAACAATTGGGAAAATGGCACCAAGGGGCTGGATGAGACCAATGCATGCGAGGGTTGACTTCTCCAGGTGAGGAGGGAACATGTACTTATACAGTGAGACCATATTCTGCTCTAATTTGACAAGTGGCTCTTCAAAGAAAGGAAAAGAGAACGTGTATCCGGTTCCAAAGACAATGACGTCGATGTCCTCCTCCACCGTTCCATCCTCAAAGATGGCGGACGTCTCTGTGAGCTCCGTGACTCTTGCTTTCACCTTGATGGCTCCAGAGAGTATGCAACTGGGAAGGTCGTCACTCAGTGCAGGCTCTTTCATAAGGTGTCTGTGATACACAGGAGAGAGACACTCAGAAGTCTCTTCTACTAAGTAATGTTGACCTCTTGACATATTTTAGGGGTAGCTCTGAACATTAAGGAGTTTTCAAATGACTATAGAACCTTAGCTTGATTAATTGGCTTGCCCCGCCTTTATTTCTGATTTACCATCATCCCGGAAATCTCACCCTCAGAAATATACAAAAGCATGTAGGTCATATTAGTTGAAGTCATTTTATTTATAGTATTAATTTGTTTTTGTTTCTGTGAGACAGTTCTAGCTATGTAGTTGAGGTTGGCCTTGAACTCACTATGTATCCCAGGCAGGCCTTGAACTTGCAGAAATCCTACTTTCTCAGTACCCCAGGTGCTGGGATTAAAGATGTGGGCCACAATATCTGTCAACTCTGTTAGTCATTTTTAACAAGGAAGACTCCCCAAGGGCTTAGTACAATGCCAGCACTTCTGATTAGTACCAAGTAACCATATCTCATTACTGGTGATTATTATCGTATTGTTGCTTCCACCATTTTTATGTTATCCAGCTTTATTTTGCTATTTCATTTAATTCCTATGTAATGATAGTTATGGAGGGGGAATCATTAACTTCCTAGTGAAATCTACTGTGGCATCAGCATAAAAATGAATGGATAAAATTAGGTTTGGTGATATTTGTTGATCTCTAACTCCATTGAGTCTCTACTGATAGGCTAAATAATAGAGCAATCTGGTAGCATTTCTGCAGGTCTTTTTGGAGGTTTGAGAACTATTTTTTCCAATCTCAGAATGGAATTCCATGGCATTTGTTATAAGATTTTAGACACCTATTTGTTTTAAAGGAAGGAGCCTGCTATCAACTAACGAAAAATAAACATCTACACTGTTTTGCTTGTGCTTAAAATATCAATGACATATAATTTGGAGATCAGGAAATATTTGTCTTTGTCAAAGAGAAAAGACTATGTTCTCAAAATCAGTCCCTAGAAAGAGCTCTCATAACATGCATAGGTATCAAAGCATCACTTATTGGATGGAGGGTTACAGGCTGCCTACCACAGCCCTCTGGAGAGAAAGCTCATAGTCTCTTGGAGCCATCTTGTCCAATGCTGGACAATGTTAGGTGTTAGAAGTTTCCTTCCACCAATCCTAATTCTGCTTTCTGGAACCACTTAAAACACTCCTGCATCATCTTCTTAGGTATGTTTTTAAGCCATACAGAAAACATTTAAAATTCAAACTCCAAGACTTATAAGATACATGCACTGTTAGCAATTTGGATCTTTGTAAGAAAGGCAGCTTCAGGCATCTTTGTTAACCAATGCATAGACCATAAAATGACTCTACTTGTTTTTAGGCTCCAGACTGTAATTTGCATGGTTGAACCAACGATTGTACTGTTGTTCCATCATCCACGTGCGAACTGTTCGTGGCAGGATGTTCCGGAGCATTGACTTAAACCTAGTGTGGAACACCATGTCCCACGGATAGCCATCTTCAGAGATTCGGCTCATGACCCAGGACCCATTTCTGGTGCTGATGAAAACCTAGTAAGCAAAAAGGAATGTAGTTTACATTCAGTAGTTGTCCTCTTTGGGAAGCATCTATTGTATAGTGGCGGATACTGTGTTTCCTTTCAGAATTTATTTAGGTTCCATTGTGCAGAGGATAGGTCTCAAAGTAAAGTCCTCTTGATTTTCAGTGCTTGTTGGCAACTTTCCCATATAAGGAGGTCCCTAGTGACTTTTACAATGATGGGGGTTTCACGGAGGCATAAGAAGACCTTTGGTCTAATACAAATCTTGAGAAATATATCTTTCCTTTTTTACTGTTACTCTAAGTCTGAATGTGTATTTGAACTGCTTCTCAAATTTTTGCAATGATTTTATGAGTTCTTTTGTTTAAAGCTGTCCTTCAAAAGCAAATAAGATTCATTTGTAAGGAATCCAGTTCACATGAGGTTAGCTTCATGGGTTCTGAATCCAGACTCCTACCTTCGAATCCAAGCCCCACTACAGACTAGCTGTGTTGCCTTAGGTGAATTATTTTGACCTCTCTCTGCATTCGTTTGTTTTTCTTTAAAATTGGGGTCACAGCAGTACCTACTTTGTGACATTATTGCTCAGGGTAAATGAAATGTTACATATGAAGCATGTAAAATATTGCCTGGAAAGTATAAGCACTGCTATCTTCATTATTTTCTGAACTTAGGCTGCATCAGGGGATTTAGTACAACGCCTCACACCTGGAGTGAGCTAGAATTTGAAGACAAATTTTGTGGGGAAGGGCCTCAGTCCTTACACTCAGGCTACTTTCTCCGAGATACATGCTTCAGGCCCAGAGCCAGATATTTGGTTTTGGTGGGAAGTGCATTGAATGCCTGACACCAGTCAGTGTCCAGAGTGGTTCCTTGGGGCTGTGTAAAGGGTTCTGTATCCTATGAACGGATCAGGGAACACTCAGGATTTTGCTGGGTTCAGGCTGTAATCTTAACCTTTGCAGATGCACCTAGTTCCATCTCTTACACACATAGCTCTTGTCAATTCTCTGATGAGTCTTCCTCAAGAGGAGTTGACAATCTAATACTGTGTATAGGACGTTTTGTCTTAATGCCAACTTATGTGATGAATCAGTATTGAAGAGATACCCTGTGCAAAGGATGTGAATTAGTTCTGTGGCACACAAATATTGCCAGTGAAATTTCCATGCACTGAGGTTTTAAATCACTGAAAAGTAAAATGTGACTTCTTTTTACAGGAAAGGTGAGAACTGTTGGGTCTAGTGAAACTTAACGTATTTACTCTTGGTTAACCTACTGTGTTTGAGGCTTGGCTCAGACCAATGATGACTCTGGGAAGTCCAGGTGTAAACCCTTTGCAACCCTGCTGGGGAAGCACCATGTTTGTTTATTACTTCTGGAACTTTTTTTTTTTTTTTGACCCTGGGAATTGAACACTTGACTTCATGCTTGCCAGGCAGACAGGCAGGCAGGCAGGCAGGCACTGTGCCACTGAGCTAAATCCCGCCTGCTCCTGGTAATTAATCTTGAGCCCTCAAAGTGTAAGACTTGGGACAGGAAAGTTTTGCTGGTTGTGAACGAGGTCATGCTTAAGTCTTGTTTAACCAGAGACACCAGGCTGAGGAGGTTAGTGTAAGAGCAATAGAGATCCTGACTTAGGCAGTGTTGAGAGGAAATGCTTTGGGAAAGGACTGTTAGCTGTGATTTTCCATCTCTTCTAGGTCTGGCCTAGAAGGGATTTCCTTCTGATCATCTCCATCACCATTACAGATATCTTTGGTATTTGCCCCTTTGGCAGTTCAGCAGGTGTCATTTGTGTGCAGGCATAAAGTTAAGTATTTGGAAGGACTGAGAGAGTACCTCAACACCTATGATCTTAGTCTGGAACTCTCACCACCTATTAAATCTTCTCTTCATGGTAGGTGAGTCACTGAGAGTTATCTATATTTCAAATATGATTCACATAGCACTAAATTTCTAAAAGATACTCCCCCAAATAGGCACATGTCAGCCCCTCATTTCATCCGTTGGGAAGAAACTGGGCCCGTTACACAGAAAATCATCTAGTTGAAATTTTCTATGTTAAAAACAAGAGAACCATGGTCTAGAGAAGTGAAAAGCCTCTGTCTAGGATAATGACTTTTAGGCTGGGGTGCTCCAATGTGCTTCCTCCTTCATCTCCCCCATAGTACAAGGTAAGCAGACAGCATCACACCTGAGCAGCAGTTTTACTTAGCTCAGAGGCAATGTCTGAGGCTGAGTTTCCAATTCCAATCACCAGGATGCGCTTTCCTTCAAACCCAACTGGGTGTTTATATTCACGGCTGTGGAAATACTGGCCTTTGAACCGCTCAATACCTTCAGGGGAAAGAAGAGAAAAGTCTGTGAATGTCCAGGTAAACAGTTATGTCTCACTACCTTCAATAATGTTTTGAACTCTTTCTTTATGGGGTCAATCATGTGACCCATGTCTTCCCCTCCTACAAGAGTTAGAACATCAGGGTCAATGGGAAGCTCAAAGTAAAAATGCATCAGAAATATCAGGTGCCATTCATGTGGTTCAGGAACAGAGAGGCTGTATTCACAGAGTGGAGGGCACAGTTATCAAACACACCATTGGCTTTGATGAATGATGCAGGGTCCGATGCTGGTTGTGACTACCTATTCTCTTATTTTGGACTGTCTAGTGACACTTCAGCATCACATAGGAGATATTCTTTCAAATATTTCTTAAGGGGCTGTGGATGTAGCTCAGTGGCACGAGCGCCTGCCTGGCAAGCGCAAGGTTCTGAGTTCAATTCCTGGTACCCCCCAAATAAATCAATTAATAAAGAAAGAAAATATTTCCTAAATACATTATTAGGTGCTCTCAGTGTAATTGTGTAATATGAGATTAACACTTATTCTGACTTTGTAAAAGGAAATGAAAACTAAAATAAACCAGAAACACAGAAGTTGCACATTCATATGTCAAGAACTCATTGGTAGTTAATTGCAGACAGGCGCCCTGTGTCCTTTCACACCCTTGGAATATATGACTTCATTAAGCATCTGACTTTTATGGAGTTCCTTGAAAGGACCTTGATCATTGGTTCCTAGAATGAGGCCCCTTCGAATGTGTTAGACATATGGACCCTTAGCTTCAGGTCAGACCTACTGATTCAGGAATCCTGGGGCGATCCCAGAAATTTGTATTTTAAAGTCTTCCACATGGTTCTGCTTGGGAACCGTTCCTGTAGACAAGTGGGGCCCAATTCTAACTGCATTTTAAATCACTCAGGCAAATTTGATTTCCCTGACTGTACCCCATGGTGATTGGATCTTTGGGGACTGTGCTCAGGCACCAGAGCTTCAGAAACTCCACTGACGATCTGATAAAGTCCAGATCTCCAACCTGAGACAAGTGTGTTCTCCAAGGAAAGGGTCTGGGGAGCTTCAGGACAGACGGCCACGGGCTCCAGTCTGGCACTCCTCTCCCTTTAGTGTAGTGAAAGAGTGTTTGCTTGTTTGTTTGCTTGTTTGTTTGCTTGCTTGTTTGTTTGTTTGTTTGCTTGTTTGTTTGCTTGTTTGTTTGTTCCCCTAGGATCTGTATCCAGTAACCTCTGAAGAGGAAGGCTTCAGGACCAGATGGATATGGATGTGTTCTGCAGGATTGGAAAAAGCCAAGACAGGCACATGGCTAGAAGAGTTTCTCCAACAGAAAGCTGATTGATTTGAGAATTCTCTGAAATTCTGGAAAACACACAGTGACTTTGGAGGAACTCAGCTGGGCTCTAACTTAATCTTACTGTTCTGCACAGTTGTATCGGCCAATCCTGCCTGTCAGTCCAAGTTGGATATAAAGTTCCTGGAAAGGTAATCCCAAGAGTGGAGAACGCATGCGGCTCTCACCCGGAAATGACTTCAGTGGGATGTGAGGTATGATGTGGTGACCATTGCAAACCATCACTGCATCAAAGACAGCGCTTTGCTCCTTGCCATTGCTCTGAGTGATGACCTCCCATTGGCCAGATGAGGAGAAGTCTGGGCGTTTTTTCACAGTAAGGACGATTGTCTTGAACAAACAGAGAAGGGGTCATTAACAAGTGCTCTGGCATAACAGGGGTCTTGTCCAGGGCCCTGAGAGGAGGGCTGGACAGAATACAATGGATAGCTCCGTTTGCTTGTTTGTTTGTTTCTTTTCGGAACTCACTTCAGGCCAGTGTGCGTGTCTCACTGTTCCTCTGCAGGCAGCACTCAGGACACTGCGCTGTGTGTAAACGTCCTGACTCAGCAGGGGAACCAGCCTGCAAAGGGTGCGATGCCCTGAACATAGACTTGAGTGAGAAAAGAGATGGAAGATGAGGTCTTTGCAAGGATACACAGCACAGGCGATTCACTGAAGTGGTGCATATAATGAGCACTGGTCAAGAATCTTCTCTATGTCCGCCTCTGCATGGACTCTGCACTAAGGAAGCTATTTCACAGGCAGTGCTGGGCAGAGCGTCTGAAGTAGTGTCAGCCCTCCTTGGACTCGCAGTCTTTACCGTTACTTATTTTTTTAAATGTATGACGTTAGCACTGCAATTTGTGATCTGATCTGAGTGAAATAATTCATTTTCTCGAGGTCTGTTAGTTTTAAAAATGCTCATAACTACTTTATGCCCATAGTATTTGAAAAACAAATGTCAAATGGAAGCAAAACTTGTCATCCTCTAGAGGAGTGAGATGCTTCTTCTGATGCTTGCAATATTTCAATCTCCTGTGTATGTATTGGCATTTGAACAAGTGTTGCCCAAAGGCCCATATGTTAAAGGCTGGGCCATGGCCGTACTGGGATGTGGGGCAGTCTGTAGAGGCGGGGCCTAGCAGGAGGAAGCTGGGGCATTGGGGCATAGCCCTGAACGGGACAGATGGAGGGTCAGGCCCCTTCTGTGTCTTTGCTTCTCAGGCACCATGAGACGAGCATCAAATCTCTACCACATACCACCTGCCACGGCCATGGTCTGCTGCCTCGCCACAGGCCCGAAGGCAGCGGGGCCAACTGACTGTGGACTGAAACTTTTGAAACTGTGACCAGAATCCAGCCTTTCCTCTTTTAAAGTAAGATATCTTGTTATTTTATTAGAGAGACCAAAAGCTGAATAATGCAATGTACCTTGCAAATTTTTCAGATATTTTTCAAAACGCTGGTTTGATGATTCTTACAGCTGTCTCAATGTTAAAAGTGTACATGGGGTAGAAGTGGAAAGCCGGCGAAAGCACTTCTCAATATGCAGACAGGTTTTGCACGAGAGTAAAGCTCTCAGATTTGTAGTTCAGAATAATATACGCACTATAGTACTGTAAACCTTTGCTGCTCTAAATGTGGTTGAAAGACCACAGCACGCAGGAGTTTGTTAGACATGTAGAATTTTAGAACTCACCTTGGGCTTCTTTCAGAATCCATATTTTCTCAACGTTTCTCAGTGATCCATTCATACATTAAAGTCTGAGCATTGCTAATAAAATTTACATTGCTTTTTATTATTTTATTTTATTTCATTTTTGGTCTTCTCGAGACAGGGTCTCGCTATGCAGCTCACGCTGGCCTTGAGCTCACTTTGTGGCCCAGGCTGGTCTTGAAATCTCAATGGTCCACCTCCCTCAGCCTTCTGAGTGCTGGGATTACAGGCATGTGCCACCATGCCTGGCTTTTGCTTTTTATTTTTAATCTTTGCAGGTGTCTACTTTTTGGCTTGGGGAGACATTCATTTCATTAATTTTTGATGAAAGTAAACATCATTGGAGGAGAAAACATTTTTCATACAGTGTTTGTATTAATATTTGTGAATTGTTAGCCATGTTGTCTGATACTCTTGAATTGAGCCTTAATATCTATATTTCTGCCAACTCAGGGATCAGTAAGCAGAAATAACTCTGCCCAACCCCTCTGTACTCTCCAGAACCCAGTGTCAGTAACACACAATAACCAGGAGAAATATCTGCCTTGCATTTTGAACATGATCTTTAAAATAACAGATAAGTTGCATTTCAGAAGACAGAAGTATGTTTCTTAAGTAGATTAAACAGCTTTGTGAGGACAAAGATGGACAAAAACTTCTAATACTAAAAAACCCTTTCATTCATAGTGTGGATATACCAAAAAGTGGGGGGAAAGTACATTAAGTAAAACTGGAGATTTTAATATATTTATAGATGTAGACTTCCACCACAATAAACTATTATGCATTAAATATGATCTAAGTCATGTCCATACCAAACTAGAATTACTAAGAAAATGAGATATGTTAAAAAAATAATCCCCAGTAACAGCTATTTACTGAGAATGCAATTTAATATTTATTTCTATGTAGTGCCAGTAAAAATGCAGCATACTTGAAAAAAATATTGTGGCTTTTCTTGTGGATTATTTGATTTTAAGAAAGCACAAGAATACATAATTCTAAGTATATTTCAAAATGATCTGACAATCTCAATGTTCCTAGAAATTGGGTCCAGGATAAAGATTTAGCAAAAATCATTTCTAAAGTTTTCAGAAATAAAGGAAAGGTAGGGAGGTTTCTTAACACATATGTAAGAAATCTCCTTTCTATAGAGAAGTTAAAAAAATAAAGTTTGATTTTTTCCATACATACTTTCAAGGAAAATAAGGCTGGGAAAATTCAATGGTAATATATAATATTAGTTTAAATGTAATATTGCCATCACTCAAACTTAACAGATGGTTCCCTTCTATTAATATAAACCATCTATAATGTCAGGGACAATTACACTACTTTTGGGATTTAGTCATATTCATACATTTTGACACAAAATTGGAGCAGGCTAGCTTACTCACTTTTCTTCATCAGAGAAACTGTTATATTTAAATGGGAACTAGATTCATAAAGAAAAAGTGATTACACTGAAGTAGAATACCTGGAACTGAATATATTTTAGAAGATCAAACTTTTTGGCAAAAATTCTGAAATATTCCAGAAGTTTTGAGTTGTGCATGAAGTTTGGGAAATCTTCAGGCATCGGGAAGTCACTGAAACAGGACATTTCTTTGCTGGTGGTGGTGATGACAGATTTGTAGATACTAGCTCGGCCGTCTTCCACATTGTCCTAAAAAGTCAAGTAAAATAATTAGTGATTATCTTTCTTTGCTCCAGCTTGCCTAAAATATCCCGACACTGAGGCACATGTGTAACCCACCTGTTTGCAGAGGACCAGTGTTGCTCTGCTCAGTGGGGGAGAGCGGTACTGGCATTGATGAGGGTGGAGATATTTCTTTCCGCACTGCAGGATACTTGGCTTTTAAGGATTCTACCTATTTAATGTTAATCTTTGTGACTTGATTAACTTCTTCAGTTTCCCCTAGGGAGTGTTTATACTCCATCTGCCTCTTTAGCAACTGATAAGCCCTGAGACAGAGAACACACTAGAGAATTTCAGGTAAAATGAATATGTTGAGAACAGGGAGTTTTCCCATCTTGATTTGAATCTGTCTGCCTTCACGTGGTACCTTATGCAAATCAGTGCTCCTCCAATGACAAAAGGGTGAACATCAGTGATACTAATCAGAATTTAAACTTAAATTTTAGTGTTAGCAGGTGTGCTTTGGGAAAACCCAACTCAGTGCAGAATATGGTGGAGTTTATAAATTTTTTCTTCAAGAAGAGCTGTGCATAAAGGTCCTTTATGACAAATCTCGAAGAGGCCAATATGAAAATCTAAAGTGCATGCAATCATCATATGATCAAATGGGGTTTTATATTAAAATTTTTAATTGATGCTACTCCAAAAGAACTTCTACGTATGCGGAGACTAAGGCATGATCCAGAGAAATAGATGTGTCTGTTTTGACTTAGTATTGGGGTGGGTCATAAAAACATGGAAAGCTTGTAGAATTTTCCTAATTGAAAAAATGAGAAAGAACATCATAGGGCCTTCTACAGCATGGTTAAATAAAATTGAAAAAGTAAATATTCACCCCCAATCCAGCCACCACACTAAATCAGTTGTGCTTGTTTCTGTCTCATCATGATTCATAGAAAATGATCCATTTCCTGCCATATCTTTACATCTAGTTTCCTTACATCTAGGGCAATACTGAAAGAGGTAGCCTGGACTAGCAGAAGGGGCTGAGCCTGTAGAGGAAGACGCAAGATAAGTTCGTCTATTTTCAAACTGTGCGTGCGGACTGGTCAGTGCCTCTGAGCTTCAGCCCCTTGTCTACACGGTGGGGATGCGCCAAGGGCTCGGCAGCCATGTCCGTTGTTCTTGGTGAGGCCGTGCCCTTTCGCTCCGCCCTCAGCTATAGTCCGCTGTGCAGCGCAGTGGGAAGGACCGCCTAGGCTGGCTGCCCTTCCTGACACTGAATCGCTGCCATAGACCCTGTTACTCTTATTGCACCCGAGTTTTCTGTACAAGAGGTTTTACTTGATCTCAAAGGGTGAAAAAGTAGAGGAAACTTATGGGTCTGTTGGGTGGAAAGCTCTCTGTATGTACTGGACCTCGCTGATTTAATTTTAAGGAAGGTTAGCAACAAAGCTAACATATTTGGTCTCGGGTCATGTGTTCTCTTAGTTACTTTGATCATGGCTGAGACAAAAGCCTGACGAGGTCTGTATGGCTCAGAGTCTGTAGAGGTTTCAGTCCATAATCAGCTGGCTCCAAGGCAGGCTGGCACCGCACACAGGCAGTGCAGAGAAGAAGCAGTTCATGGGGGACAGAGGGTAGCAATGCAACAAGGGATGACCACAGCTCCTTCTGTCCCTCATATCTTATCTGGCTATTTAGGCGCGGGAGGTGGCACTCACACCTTTGATCCTAGTGCCCTCGATCCTAGCACTGCACCAGGAGTCAATCCCAGTGTCTCACACTCTGGATCCAGCCACCTCTGGAAAAGCCCCTCCTGCAAATGCATGAGACGTTGGGAGGGAGATCTAAACACAGGCTACACCACGTTCTATGAAGAAACCTTGCTAAATATAGGCCCACTGTTGGCCAACAGCATCCTCTTCACTCCTACTTTGGCTCTTGTCTTTTCGCATTCATTCATTCACCCATTCATTCATTCATTGTTTCTTTTTCACTCATGCCTGCCATCCAATGTCTTCTATCAGAAATGTATTTATCTTTTTTGGACCAGATTGTACAATTAGATGATCAGTTTGGATAATTTTAAGTGGTTTGGAAAAAACTAATCAGATTAGGGTATACGAGCTTTCTAGGTGGTTGAGTTTGCTGTTATTGTTAATTCTAAGTATGAGGAGCCAAAGAAGATTTGAAATAGAATACAAAAGGAATTCTGTCTATATATCAAGATAACAGGTTCTCAACTTTGGATTAATAAGTAATGATATTTTTGCTCTCAAATACTAGCTTCAATTTACAAGCTTATGTGCAGCTTCCTGCTTATTTTGACAATGATTCAACATAGTGTCCTTGGAAAGACCAAATGTTTGATTCTTATCCAACTAAGTTGCCCAAATGGGAAATATTTAATTAAGGAAACCAATACAATTTTTCCTTAGGACCTAATAATTATGTAAGTAGTACAGAGTGAATGAGGGATACAGAATCAGACCAACTCACTGGTACCTTCATTAATAGTTTTCTGATCGTGGACAAGTTACATAAGTGGGTTTCTCCCTTTCCCCCTGTAAAATGGGGCTCATCAGTGACTCCAGTGTCAGCTCTTAGGAGGCTTTACTGGGAGTAAAGCGTTTCACAGTAATTGGCTCAAAATATGTTCTGTAAAAATAAAAATAATTCAGTAGATATTTGCTTCCTTTGCTATTATTGTAGGTCACTAGGGTTACACTTATTAACATATCCATAGAGTAGAATCAGTTAAACTAAGAGTTATGCAGTAACCACAATATTAGTTTCTCTTAAGCCTCAGTAAATCGCACTTACAATGTGGCTGGATTTTCTGTATGGTCAAATTTAAGGGGGAATTTGAGGTTTTAAAAAATTTGGTTTTGAATCTGGGCCACAATAGCAATCGGAGGGTCAGTGCAAAATGTTTCTTTATAGGTTTTACTTGTGTAGTTTATTGGCAAACAATAATGTTATCAAAATTCTTTTTCTGAAGATTGATAACTTTTATTAGTGGGTTGGATGGTAGGCAGCAATTGAGAAAGAAATAAGCCTTTGCTGGGGTGGAGGTGTAGCTCAGGGTTACAGCCCTTGCCTGGCATGTGTGAAGTCCTGCTTCCGTCTTTGGTACCACAGCACACACGCAAATGTATACACACACACGTACACATACACATGCATGCACATAAAGGAAAAAGTCCTTGTAAGGGCTTCTTCCTACACTGAGTTGGCTGAAACAGCTGTCTACGTATTTGAAGAAATCTGGTAACATTGTCTTAGTTCTCCCAGGATTATGAAGGGCAGATCATTAAAACTGACTCAATAAATGTGTGTGTGTGTGTGCATGTGTGTGTGTGTGTGTGCGCTTGCATGCATGCGTGTATGCATGTGTGTGTGTGTGTGTGTGAGAGAGAGAGAAATGCTTATTTTGCCAAGGCCACAGCTTGGAGTTATGGATAAGATGGAAACAGTACAAACACAGTTTCTTTGTTCAAGGAACTTATTATTATATTAAATTAAAACATATCAGAGATTTGGGACAAAGGCACACAGGCTTCATCTCAAAGCCACATCTCAAATGTAGCTTTCAAAACAGATAAATTTTACTCACATTTATTTAAATTGTAAGCATAGACTAAAAATGATATTCACACACATGCTTTTGGCCTGTAGAATTTCGTACAGTTTACTTGTTTAATGTAAATGATCACGTTAGAGGATTTTCCTAACGAACTTTCGGAATATCAGAACATTGTACAACAAAACTAGTTAATTAAGGTAACACTGATTTTGAATTTAAGATCTTTTTACCATGAGCTAGACTGAAATTTATTTTTGATTATCAAAATAAAAAGTTTTTTTATTTAAACCTTTTTATTAGTCCATGTTTGCAGTAGGTAATGATTACATTCATCGTGTGCGGGGTGGTGCATGTATCCAACACATTTTAATTCTTTTTACTACCTCTTCCCCTGCTTTCCCTCACCCTCCATCTCTTCATCCACTTCCTGCTTGCAAAAAATCTATCCCTGTTTCCTACTATCTGTCTCCTAGAAAATAAAAATATTGTCAAAGTGTAAGTAAGCGGAAGAGTAATAAACTTATACAGCAAAAGTGACTCACTTATTACAAATGTGAATTACAAAAACTTATAAAATAGCCTTTTTTCTTAAGGAGCACCATTATTTTGACCTTACCCATCAATACTTAGTTACTATCTCATGCATAGTTAGTATAATGAGCTCAAAATAATAAACTTTCATTTCACAAACTTTCATTGTTTAAAAGTGCCCTACCATTTCTTTGCGTTAGAAGTATTCAGGGGGAGCTTGGGATATAGCTCAGTGGAATAAGCGCCTGCCTAGCAAGCGCAAGGTCCTGAGTTCAATCCCCAGTACCGCCAAAAAAAACAAGAAACAAAGAAGTATTCAGGGGAGCTTTGAAAAATCTAAAGTCTGAGCTGGTGTGAGTAGATCCCAGATGTAGGCATTTTAGCAGTGCTCTGTAGCTGATCCTGACAGTGCAATGAATTTCGGGAACTGTCATCTCTAGGATGGTATCACCACATTCCGATGGCTTCGCATTAAGCTGGCAACTCCCTGAGTCACTGGCTTTGACCACGAGTAGAGCCTTCCAGTTAAACTTCTTGGCATAGACACTGCTTCCTACCTTTGCTGCCCTCAGGGTAAGGGAGCACTCACTGGCCTAGGGCAGAGCTGGAGGACCAGACCCCGTTCTATTCACTCCAGCCTAGGCAGCCTTCTCTTAGCCACCTGTATCTGTTCTCGCAATAGGCTGTGAGTTTCTGTTCTCCTAAGTGTAGCAGATTCTCAAGCTTCCATAACTTGGTAAATGCTGTTCACTCTGCCAGGAAGAGCATTTCTTCATATTCACATGCCTCAACTCTGCTTATTGTCAAGACAAACAAAAGCATCATACCATGGAACCCTGTGCTATTCTCTGCCCAGTGAGGGTCTATGCTGTCATAGAGTTCCGTTTTCTGCCCCTCTACAATTGCACTCTGATAAGAATTTTCATTTTGTATTCCTCCCTACATAAAGGGCAAGCAGTCCCGTATGTTTAGTGCTTAGCAAATGTCTGGAGCACAGTAGGCACTCAGTCAGTACATTTTTTTAAAAGAATGAAAGAATGACCAGTGTTCACCAGAAGCCTTTTTTGGTCTCTGCAAAAATGGCTGAATGATATTAACATGGGCATTCAGTAGTGTAATAGAAACAAGAAAATGGATTCGCTAATATTATGCCATAAACTTTGTTCTGTTTTATGCATAAAATATTACAGTTTTTCTGATAGTATACTAAACTTTGCTTTAGTGTATGCCTGCAAACATTACTTTTTTTAAAATATTAAGCAAAAATTACCAGTATGTTGGCACATGCCTGCAATCCCAGCACTCGCGAGGCTGTGGCAGGATGACCACAGTGAGTTTGAGGCCACCCTGGGCTACACAGTGGCTTAAAGGCTACCCTGAACTACATAGCAAGACCCTGCCTCAAAAATTCAAAACAGGAAAAAAATCAGAAAAAATTAATGAAGTTATATCCAAACTGGTGAAGAGGATGATGATATTTTATATTTGATTGCCTGGAAGTTACACATAGCTAGCATTTTAAATTTGGTTGAATTAAATATGTAGCAGAGTGTAAAAGCCTGTTATACTGAATTATTCTCTCATTAAATTTTTCCAGGCGAACTTCCGCAAGTAAAATAAGGGTAAATCTGTTACCTATTTTGGCAAGGATGTGGCTCTTTGCTTTGAGACAGTCCTACATAATGGTATACTTTAAATAAACAGAACATATTATTAATAAGCACTTGCCAACTAAAACAGAAAAAAAGCCATAAGGAGTAGAAAAAATAGAGAACATGATGTGTGTGGGTCTTAATAGGTATGGAGATCGCACCATATGGAAAGTTTCATTTGGTGATATCTCAGGTGCTGGCTTCTCATTTGCGTCTCCTTGCCATGAACATTTTAATCAATAACTTTGACAAAAATATATGGTCAAATTTGTGCATGCCTAAAACATAGAATCATAGCAGAGATGCCACCTGATTAAAAGTTTGAATAAAATGTGTTTGATGTTTGGCCAAACCAACCAAATAATGTTTATCACCAGCTGTGAATTCTTCTAGATAGTTTCACAAGGATACGGTAGGAGTGACTGTTGCTTAAATAGAAAGACCACGGTGTTTCAATTAATCCCCAACTAAGTATGACTTCTCAATGCATTGGGAGAGGAGGCGTGAAGTTAAGCACATACATATTTATTCTCAATATTGTGCCTGATTCTATGATCACTGCTCCACTTAATCACTGTAGCAATGCCATGTATCCTTGGCTTTTTAGCTTTAAATTAGTATTATTAATAAATAATATAGGAGTTTATTGTGAATATAAAATGAGATGCTGCATATGCAGATAATTGGGAAAATGCTAGTTTTCAGTTTGTGGATGCTGAAAAATTAATGCAACATTAGCTTATTTTGTTGGAGGTATAGTATTTGAACCAAGGACAGTATCCAATAAGGATTAATTAATTCAGATTTTACTCTGACTTTTCCAATCTATAGGAAAGTTTCCCTAATCTTGAAACATCAGACACTGAGACTAAGACAACACAAATGTTTTCAGAAAGAAATAGTTCCTACAATTCCTCAAAATCATATTGTTGACAGATCACCAAGTAATTTTCATCTCTTCTGCTAACAAATTAGTGATAAATAAGGAACAGTAGCTCTTAGGCATTAAATTCCAAATTGGATAATTGTAAAATAAAATAACAGTGATGAGTTGGTAATATAACAAAAAGTTATTATGATTTCTACATTTTTCATTGGTATAAAAATCCCCCTGGGACAAAAAAGAAAAGAAAAAGAAAAATCTCAATTGGAATCTACATGTGAACCGGAAATGGACAAAGATATCACGACTTTGGTTAAGATGGGAATGATCATTAAGTTATTTCACCCTGCCAGGAAAGTCTATAATCACTCTAGTGATGAGTAGTTAGTAAGAAATGAAGATGACTCAAGCTGTTTTTCCAGTTTTCTGCTCTGCAAAGCTACCTGTCTTGCACAAATCAATTTCTTCACTGTTGGCTCTAAATGTGTTTGCACAGTTTACTGAATACATTTCTAAATTTGGTCCTTGTGCCATGTTTGATAAACTTGCCTAATTATAAAATTTGTTTGAGATTCTCATTAGAAATCTTTAAGAGATTTTGACTCTGCAAGTCTACTAACCCAGACCTTTAAGAATCCCTCTGCTTCTGATGACCATGGATATTTGAGAAACTTAATATTAAATGAATCTCTTTTGGCATGAAGTTCAGATTGTATTGGTAAAATGCATATTATGGATGACTTTTCCACCTCTCTAACTGGCCAAACTCTATGAGGAACCCTTTGGATGTTCTCTGCTAATATTGGAGTCTACCCTTCATGGGTGCAAAACTTTTGCTCATCCCTGTTTTCAAATATTTTAATTACTCACCTACATATAGCTCATGCATGAACCTAAAGTTACTGTTCCTGTGTTTGAATCAGAATGCAGGTTAGGGCATGACTGTAAGGAAGGCATTAGGTGCTTAACAGTCACATAGAAAACAAACATGCATGTTTGGTTTTTTTGTCACAGCAAAATAAAGCCAGACCTCATAAGGACACACATTCTCTGAAGAAGCACTTGGCTCAATGATGAAACAGCACTGGTGTCTTAAAAAGAATCCTTGCTAGTTCTAGTTTTTAAAAGATTCTCTAATAGTATATTCTCTACCCAGTGTATCAGAGAATGACAAAATCTGTGTTGTAAGACAATGGCTAGGTACAAAAGAAGAAATCCGTAACATATCTTGGCTGGACACTTGGGTTGGTTTGGTATTACCCGGGGAGAGGTGCCAACCTATGACTTCAGTTGTGTATGGCTGTGTAAAAAAATTCAAAATGAAAGCAGATCAAAGTTGCTTAAGAAAGTGCTCAGCATTTCCCTTTAGTAGCTATGATTCGTCCTGAAATAGCAGCATAATCTATTGAAGAAGCAAGAAAAATCTCACTTACTTTGAACCTCCACAGCCCTCCGATATCTTCAGTCCTCTCAAAGCAAGTGGGCTCAAGTCCCTCATCCACACAGCATTTGAGAGAGATCAAGCCACTGACCCCAGCTCCAACTACTGCCACCTTCTTTGCCATTGACTCCTGTCAGGGAATTGACCAATCATTAGCCTTTAACTGAGACAAAAGGAAAGACAATCCTTAAGAGGTGGTCAGGTAACTGGCCTTAAACACTGTATCTATGGTAATTTAATAAGCACCACTAATTGGATATGTAATGTCTCACTAATCAAATTCAAGTCTTTTTGGCCCATTGAGAGAAGCTGAGTTGTCTTGTGGACTTACAATGTCTTAGTCTGAACATGAGAAAGCGACCATGTAGTGAGACAAATTATTCAGTAACGCATTACTCGGCATGTGAGCCCAAGCTGCAGGTAGTCCTGTAGAGTTCTGAGGGCTTCCTTCTCAGCTTCTTTCCCCAGCTTTTGCTCTTACCTTTCTTTCTGGCGTGTAGCAC
>PVLD010027414.1:0-20819 GCA_004027595.1 Dinomys branickii | reverse complement strand
CAACGGAGATGAGGGAGGAGAAAAAACGAACTGATCAAAAGGGCCATCATCTGTGTAACCTGAGTAACAAAGATGAAGGTAACATTATGTAGGACAGCATCCAGAGCTAATTCCCTTCTATGTTCTCTATAATTCTGTATTTCCTTAGTCGTTTTTGTATTAGCAGAAATGAAGATAACTTTATATTATACAGCATCCAGTGCAAATTCCCTACTATCTTATCTATAATTTGGTATTTCCTTTAATGTTTTTGTGTTAACTAATGTGAAGATAACTAGGTAATACAACATCCAGTTCTAATTCCCTCCTATATTCTGTATAATTTTGTATTTTCTGTATTGTTTATGGCTTTTCTGGTTCATATGTCTCCATTCTTTTGTCTTTAAAATAAAATTAAAAAAAATTTATGTCTATACTTTCATTTTTAATTTGTTTTACTTGTGTTATGTTCTCTTTCATTCTCATCAATCTAATCAGACATTTTTAATCTTATTAAATTTATTGGTACAATTTAGATATACATACCTATCACATTCATCATAGGAATTCATACCTGTACATGATATTTCTTGATTCCTTTTTTCCCAAGCCCCCCTCCCTTCAGCCCCTTTTCCCCTCTTTATTTACAAAGCTTTGTTTTCATTTTATCCTTCTTTTATCATTTTTTCTTTTCTCTTTTCTCCTTTTTCCCACTTCCCTTCTTAGTTCCCTTTTCTTTTGAACAATTTCATCCTATATCACAGTACATTTACACATGTTGGTCCTTATTTATTCTTTTGGTATCTCACACCAAAGAAACAGTGTGATATTTACACATGCACCTGATTTGATTTATTTAACTGTAAAGGTGCCACATTGTGTCAATTTGAGAAGTTTACAAGTTTAACTCAGCAGGGGGCCAGAGTCCTTACCTTGTAGACATCCTGAACTTGTGGAAGAGGAGGGTATGGAAATGGGGAAACATAGACGCCATACAATGTAAGGGAGGAAAAGAGGCTTGTTTTTCTTCTCTTGCTATTGTTGCTTTTGAGGTCTTCTGCCACCTTGAACTGTTGCCCTGGTGCCATGCCACCCTGCCTTGGAGCCAGCTGATTACGGAATGAAGCCTCAAAAACAGTGAGCTAAATAAACCTTTTCCTTAATTTTGGGTGTCAGGTATGTTGTCTCAGCAATGAGAGAAAAGTAACCAATACATTCACTTAGGAGTATGGTCTCAAGGTGCATCCATTTACATAGAAATATCTCATTTATCATTTTTTTTATGGCTGAGTAGTACTCACTGTATGAAAAGAAACATCTTTTTATCCATTCCAGTTGATGAGTATTTGGGTTGTTTCCAAGATTTATCTATTACAAACTGAGCTGCTATATATATGGGTGTGCATATATTACTGTGGTATGATGTTTTTAATTCTTCCAGGAAGATACCCAGAAGGGGAATAGCTGGATTGAGTGGGACCTCTAATCCTAGTTTTTTAAGGCATCTCCATACTTATTTCCACAGTGGTTGCACCAGTCTACACTCCCACTAGTGGCAGAGAAGGGTTATTTTCCCCCACAGCCTCCAGCATTTTTATTGGTTGATTTCTTGATAATAGTCATTCTTTCTGGGGTGAGATGGAATCTCACTGTTGTTTTATTTTGCATCTGTGAATGACCAGTAATGTTGACTATTTTTTCATGCAGTCATTTGCCATTTATATTTCTGAGAAGTGTGCATTCATCTTCAATGCCCATTTTTGAATTGGGGCTGTAAATTTGGGGTTCTAATTTTTATAAAATCTTTATATGTATCAGACATTTTTGTAATTTAAGATATTTTTAAAAATATCATCTTTTCTGCTTCTGTGTATTACTCTTTTACCCCTGTATGTATATAACCTTTCCTGTTATTACATTTCCAATTTATGGAGTTGAACTTATTTTGAAACTATATTGTTTCCCATTATTTAATTTTCTTGCATTATGGTTAAGGAATCTGTTCAGTATTGATCCAGTGAAAGTTATTGAGGCATCCTTTATAGTCCATAACTGGTTGTGCTTTCATATTCTTATGTTTTTTTGGAAAGAATATACTGCTTCTATTTTCCACAGGTTGAGCTCTCTATATTTCATATGTCATTGTGATATTTTTCTTGCAATATTTTTCTCCTTTTATATTTTTCTCCTTTTATCTGCTCAATATACCACTTTCTGAGAAACTTGTATCACAGTCTTCACAGATACTGATTCACCTGTTTTTTCCTGCAGTTATGTCTGTGGTTGCTTGGTGGGTGTGACCACAGGCTGTATTTGTAAAATATGCAGCTTGTGTTTTCAGTGGAGAGATAGTATTTATTTATTGCTTTTTAAAAAATGAGAACATAATGTCTTTCGTTTTCTTTATGTTCTTTGTAGCCTTAAGATTCTTTTTGCATCTTATAATATTAAGTTTGGGACCAGATTCTATTTTATGTTCATCCCATGGGTTTTTATGCTTTAAGAGCATTTCTTTTGGTACTGGGAATCAAACTCCTGACGTTGCACTTGCCAGGAAGGCACCATGACACTGAACTATAGAACCTTGGCCTTAAGAGCATTTCTTATAGTTGACATTGCATTTTTTATGATCCAATGTGATCATCTTTTTATTTTATGAATGAGTGGAAATTATTTAAATTCATTGACATTACTATAACATTAGGAACTAGTTCTTTTATATTATTTCATATTTAGTACTTTCTTTTTATTTTTTCTTTTTCTTTCCATTTCTATGAGAGAGAGAGAGCTTCCTTCTCCTTGCTAAAAATAAGGCATTTAATCTTTTATGGTGATTACCCTTAATTCAAATTCTTACCCATGTGCATTTATTCTTGTTGACTAATTTATTAGTAGTGTATATAGCCCCATAACAAGTCCAGGAGCATATCTTCTTGTCTCTTACTTTTCTTCCTAACCCACCATAAGACTAAAATTTTACTTTTGGGTTATTATAAAGGTATTTTTATTTTGCTTTGTTGGAAGATTTTTGTGAAAATACATTTCTTGTCATCAAGAGACTCTATTGTATTTATTTTTCATATCACCTGAAAGATGTATTGATTATTTTCCTCTGTCTTTGATTATTCTTTCCAAACGTGTTTTCAGCGTGGCCTTTGTGTGACAGAATCTGCAAGATCCTGTGTCTAAGACTGGCTTTCCTGAAGTAGACCCTGAGAAGACAATTCACATGTAAGGGATGTATTAAGAAATGATTCCATAAAAAATACCTAGCAGATGTGGCAAACAGAACAGGAAAAGTAAGTTATACAAAGTGAGGTTTCAGCATAATGTATGTTCATGTTGGGCAGAGTTGGGGCACTATCACACTGCAGAAATTGTTCATCTTGGAAGGAATCTGAGTTTTCAAGTTTCCACAGTAGTTAACCACTGACGGGGTGCTCTAGTGGGGGACACTTTTACCTCTTTGAATGTGCAGTTGGAACTTCTCCACTAGCCAAGGGCAGGCCTCTCAGTTGGTTAAATATACGTATGAAAGAAATGATGTTCTTAGAATCCAGAGGGTGGATGCAACTTGTGACTGTTCACTTTATGTGTCAACTTGCCAGGGCTAAGGGGTGCCCAGATGCTGTGTGAAACACTGCTTCACTGTCCAAGGAGATGAAATAATTTCCTTCCATCTCTCTGAAGAAGTCTCCTCTAGAGGAACACCCATTTTTTCAAAGATGATGCAAAGTATAAGAATTTATTTCTCCTTTTTGAGTAACATGTTGGAATTGTACATATTAATGGAGTTCAACATAGCATTTCCACACATGCCTATAGCATACACTGGTCAAACCCAGCTTGTTTTTACAGCCCCCATCACATTGTCCACTGACCATTACTCTGCATTCAGGATAATATTTCTAGCTTTTCTTATTTAAGGAACTAAAATTGATACTTTAAAATGTGATCTAAATTTCCTTCTTTATGTTATTTAATGAGATGGAAAATAGTCTCAACAATGCTTGCAGTAAAAGTGCACCACTATTTAGCATGTTCCATTGAATATTTCCTCTGCAGGCATAATCTATATTTACTCAGAAGACTAGGGAAGTTGATAAGTTGGATAAGTTATTGTTTACATGTGGTGATATAAAAATACTGATATGCTTGCCAGCTGAACTATAAATCAAAAGTGAAAAAAAATTTTTGGCAGGGAGGATGCAACTGGAATACTGTCACTAAGAAAAGTCGTTAAACATCCAGCTGTGCTTTTAATGAATAACTCACGGAACATCAGAAGGAAACAGATGACCAATATTTTCCCTTCATTGTGGTTTTACTGTATTGGGTTGACAGAATACCGCTAAAATTTTTGGAGAGAAATAATGGATAAAGGGAAAATGATTTATTTAAGAGATAATTTCAATACTATCTATTGAATTGAGGTGTTTGTAACACTCTACATTTCTCTTCAATAGCCTGGTAGCCTTATAAAGCCATTATATGATTACCTCTATTGTACCCTGTGTAAAGATTACATAAGGAAAAGTTTTGATTTTTCTGGCCTTGTTGATGGTGATGGATAGCTTTATAAAATGACTTAAAATGGTAAATATTTTACTTGTTCTATCCTTTATTCTTTCATTCTGTGTTTCTGCTAAAACAACTCTTTTCTGAGGGTGTTCGCTATAGAACAGTTGACTGCACCCTGACTTGTGGAGCGGTGTCAGGTAGAAGGATGCGTATGTGAATACTGGGAGTGGGAGAAACAGGCAAGGTTCTGAGAGGTCATATTTGTAGTTCCTGTGGTCATCCAACCACATAGGGACTGAATGTCAGTTACATGCCAGGTTTTGTTCCTGGTACAATGCAAGAGTTGAGCAAAGCTATGCATCTTGTCTTTGGAGTGTTGGGAATTAATGGAGAGTGGAATAAACAAAATGGTTGAAATAGGTAAAGTACAATTAAAAATATGATAATTAAACAACTAGATACTGAATTGCATGGCACATTGTTTAAGGTGCTCTTACTGTACATGACAGAAGTGGAGAGAGATTGACTGTAGGTGTAAATCTGGACCTGGCTCTAAAAGTTGGGTGAACTTTTAGGGCAGAAAGCTGTGTGGACCAAACATAGTAAGAGCAACACTATGAGCTACATTAATGCCACAGAAATAAGTAAGGGGTACCTGAGGGGAGGGATAAAAGATTTGGGCTTTGTGGAAGTGAGACTGAATGGTAGGAATCAGATGAAAGTAAGTTAGACTGAGAACACTTATATGCAAAATCTTCAAGTTGGCAGAACTTACAACAGACAGTGGAAGATTAGACAGAGGCACGGGGAATGCTTCTGTAGAGGAAAGGCTTGTCAGGAGCCAGGATGAATTAGAGACTCTGGGAAGCTCTTGTAACCCAAGAGTGAGATGATGCATGTCCAGGAAAGGGTGATATGAAGTGAAAATACAATAGGGATGAAAAGTGGAAAGGGAAGACAGGAGGCTAATGATGGATTAGCTGAGAAGGAGTGTTGGATCATATATTGATATAGTAACCTAGTTTTTAAGTGTCATATTGTATTTTTCCTTTTTCTTTTTCTTATTCAAGGAAGTATTTCATTGTCTCAAGGGATGGATGTGGTTGAGTGGACCCAAAGACCTTGGCTTTTGTTTTAGAATTCTAAACCTCATAAAAGGAGGATTTATCTAATCTGTAAAATAAAGTGGATGAGAGAGTGCAGGAAAATGTCTTGGCTGGATATTTGAAAGGAGGATTGCTTGGAGGCTAGCAAGTAATGATTGGGCAGGGCAGAGAGGCTGAGAGAATCATTGCAGCCTAGAGATCTGAGTGTTTCCCTCTGATTCCTAGCAATACTCGGGAGACTGTGGAATTTTGTAAGACACTACCAAAGACCTAATCCCTGTGAGACTTCCAGAAATTGGTGAAGAGTGAGCTGCATGGGAAGTTTTCTGTGCTTCAAGGATGGAATTGAAGCTGTCACCTAAAAGACCATGGTGCTGTGGTGTGTTAGACGCTGCGGTGTGTACCTTTATGTGAGAGGTGACTTGAAGGACATATTTGCTTCTCTAATACTCAGCCATGCAAGACAATTTCATCTTCTTTATAACTCAACCCAACTCTAGAGACTTGGGGGAATCTTCAGAAAAGGCTCAAGCTGAAGTTTCTAGCCTGTCTTACAGGCTTATAATGACAATTATTCAGTTGAGTAATGACAAAAACATTTGTAATTATTGCATATATGATTTTGTGGATGTTATTCACCCTGATATAGTAGTGACAGTTATATTTCAACATCTGAATACAAAACATTTCTTTTGTTAGAAAAATATTAATTTACTAAATAGTAAAATCCTTTGTGGCAAATACTTCTGGTCACATATTTTGTTTTCCTGCTAGTAGGAGTTAGTTTCCAGCAATATAAAGAACAACATATTGGCCCTCATCTCTAAAAGCTGAGCCCAATAAATGGGGAAGGGATGTGAACAAGTAGTTAAAATGTAGACTGTTTCAAATCCAGAGTTGATTAGCTTGTATTAGGAATAAACTAATTAATCACCCATAAATTAATTTCCTGTATGTTATGTATACCAAATTGTATATTAGATTTGCTGCTATGAAGAATGGTTTATTAATGAAAATATAATACTAAGCAAGAATTTATTGAGTAATAATCTAGTGTAGAACACTATTTTTGGCTGAAGGAGGGTAAAAAAGAGGATGTATAATTAAAAATCCCCCTAGCATTGACGAACCTGACATTCAGTTTTGAATTTAGTATATACCGTATGAGCATAAAATAGAAAAGGAAGAAAGATTAGAAGCTTAAGGTTCTTCACTCACAAAGCATTTGATGGAAACTCTCTGTAGCCAGTCAGGGAATGGATACACATTTGAAAAGGAAAAACACAGACAAGAAAATGCCAGGACAGGTACAAATGTTGGGAATATAGTATCGGGAATCACGTACAAAGGAAGCAGTGGAACATGTCTCTAAGGGAGTATGGCAAGACACTGAGGAAGGCCTGGAGCTCTGAGAAAGCCCACGGCCAAAGCCTTGAAGAGAACTCAGGGAGATGGGAGAGGGATGCTGTCTGGGAGCTGAGAGCTGTGACAGAAGACAGAGTCAGGAGTCAGGGCCATTGATGGAAGGGCGGAAACCAGTCCAGACTCGAATGTAGCTCTGGAGAAATTGTAACGAATCAGAACTGGGGTCCAACCTATTTTGGCAGTTGGAAGTTCTACTGGTGAAAATAAGAGACAGATACATCCATGGTTTTAAAGGCTACACTTTTCTCTTGTTTCTTTTTTGGGTTCCTACTTCCTGCCTTCTTTTCATTCATTCTTATCTATAGTTCTCTCAAAGTTTTTGTTTATTTTCATTTTATTTCCCCTATACTCATTTATTTTTAAATAAACAATACTTATACATAGGGACAAACTAATATTTAAAGCTATAGAATATGTTATACACAGGATATGTGAGTAGATTTATATACATACACACATATTGACCTAATTCTTCATCTTATTGCTTACCTAAAATGATTATGAGACTTTTCATCCTATAGTTAGAACTGGCTAATTACTTTAAAGGCTGCAATGTCCTGTGGACACAGCTTGTAATATCCATTGTTTCCCTGTTCCAGGTCTTAGCAAAAAGAGCTGCAATGAATATCCTTGTATAAATGTCCTTGTGAACATGTGCAAAACCTTTGCAGAACTTTGTAGAATGCAGTTAGTAGTGTGAAGATTTAGAAATAGTTAATTTTAATAGAATTCCAGCCCTTAATGTGAAGTAGCATTTATTTTAGTTCCTACAGTACCAAAGCATGTCAGCTAGCTTCAGAATTCAGTGGTGATTTTCTGTTTGTGGCTTGCTGGGATTGTCTAGAGTGTCAATGGGACAACTGCAGCACAAACCCTATTGAGAGTGTGTGACAGGTTGTGAGCAGCAAGGCAATGTTGCCGTACAGGAAAGAGCAAGGACTCTTATTCTGATACTAGCTGGGATTTTAATTTTTTAAGCTTCCTGAGGCGTCACAGAAAGTCCTTTGTTTAAAATATTTCAAAGCTGGGGGAAAGAAATCCAACTTGTATTTCAGAAGGTAGAGAAATTAGAAACATCTGGTAAGTTCAGTTGCAGACATGGCTTGCCCTGGCATGGACATGTAATGACCAGGCAGTTGACTAGTCCAGTCTAATTCTGGTGAATAATATTTTCTCAGCAGTCTCCTGGCCACAGAGTAGCGAAGGCAATGGGAACATGCTGTAAAGTGCCTCGATGCCCAGAACAATTACACCCTGGAAACTCTCTTGGCGGCTGAGTGTGACCCATGACCACAGCTCAGTTCATTCCACAAACAGAATTAGTCACAGAGCCTGTGAAGAGCAACAGCCTTTGTAGGACTTTCTTGTGCTGAGTCTTTGTGCATGATCTCACGATGGACCTTCACACCTTGGAATGGTATTGGCTTGGAATGGTAGGGTTGAAAACCAGGCCACACATTGCTTGGGGTGATTATATAAGTACTAAATTTCATCTAGTGGCAGACTGTAGTATTTTTATTTTAGTTATTTATTTTTGACTGTATGATTTTTAGAGCTATATGAGTAGGGTTCTGAAAAATCTGTGACTTCAGTTTTAACTTTTTAAAACTATCTTAACATTATGTAAACAGCATATAAACTACTGGTGTCCAGGGAAACACACGGTGTTCTCCTATGTCTTTCCGATCCTTCTCTGATACCAGGCGAGAAAGTTAATTACTCCACTTGCGCATAACATATATGTACTTCAGATATAATCCAGGTGACTTGTCTTTGCATATTTTTATTCGTAGCCTATCCCCAATTAGACAGCTACTTCTCAAAGTTAAGATTACCTTATTGGTATATTTGTTTTGACTCTGGGAGTCTGTGTTCATGGTAAGTGGAAAATAAACGTTTGTAACAAATGTGAATGACTCATCCAGCTAATCACAAGACCTCAAGGTCTTGGATTTCATATCCACTTTGATATGAAACCCAACCTGGCCACTTACAATTGTTTTTTTCTGTATGGGCCCATTCTTGTATCTGATTTTCTTAAAGCTGTTTAACTAATCTGCATTACTTGGTAACTTTCAAAAGGCAGTTAATTGTATGCTTCTGAAAGCATCAGGCATGTAATTCTAGAATTGGGGTAGACCACTGTGAAAAGCTTCTGAGGATTCTATTATTTGATAGAAAGAGTTTGTTCTATTGAAAGTTTAGAGTGTGTTTGCTTTCTACTGTATCTGGCCGTTATAAACTGAAAAATGTTCAAGATGATACACTGAATTAAAGAAATTTATATATTTATAACACATTATATATATAAATTGAAATTATATTTTATATATATATATATAAATATAAATCCATTATCTGAATGATTTATAAACAATTACCATCAGATAGTGTGTATTGAGCATTCACATGTGGCCATTATATCCCTGGATGCTATACCGATTAAGTCAGCTGGGCTTACCAAACTGGTGTAATACACAGGAATATCTTCTTGTCTTGGTTCTGTTCAACTTGGAATTCAGTATGCCTCTACTTATATTTTAGAATTCTATTTGCTTTTAAATTGACATAACCTTTTTGTCCTTGCTCATTCCTTTGTCACTTTTAATTTTCAACATGCAATCCTTCTGGTTTATTTGCTGAAATAAAGCATTTTCTTTGACACCTTTCCCTGAGGCTCCTGTCTGCCCTTTCATGTTTATGCGGGCCAGCTGAATTTGATGCCAAAGCATTCATTCTTTTTTGCAGAGGTATATACGTGTATTAAGGTATTATCAGTTAAGACATAATGTTGTAATATAGCACTGAGACAGCTAGGAGATGTAATCCAAAATACGATGAGTTAAGATATTATTCCTAATAGAAAATATTGGGTATTATGTTAGTAATTGAGTCCAGTGGTGTTGTGAAAACTTGGGGAAATTATTTATTTTTCTGAGGTTTGTTTTCTGTCTTTAAAATATTGTAGAGACTGTTTGTTGGGTATCTTGCACAGGGAAACATAGTAGGCACTAAAACTGACAGCTGATAACAGAATGTACAGCTGAGAGAGAGAGAAGAGGGAGAGGGGGAGAGAGAGAGAGAGAGAGAGAGAGAGAGAGAGAGAGAGGGAGAGAGAAGCATCTTGTCTGCGACTACTGTATGTGTAACATGCACACTGCCACTCCACACCTGTGTTGTCCCCACTAGACCCTGCTAATTCATCAGTACTCTTTTGCACTGATTCTAGATGCAGCCTGATGGTTAACTCATAGGCAACTATCGTCAGTTCATCCAAGAAGGGAGATGAGTTACAACCCGTTTCCCATCTCTTGTATAGACCAATATTTTCACTTTACAGAAGAGAAAAATGAGGTCCAGAAAAGTTGTATCATTTCTCAAGGTCCAGACAAATTTTAGTTATCTCAAGGGCACATTTAGTCATGGTCTGGCATTCTCTTTCAACTGCAGCATCTGTCTGTCTTACTGATCTTTCATAATAACTGGAGGAAAATTCACGATCATTTGCCTCTTTACTCATAAGCAAATAAATTAACCCATCATTTTCTTGATGTGGTATTTGTTGGTTTATCTAAATGAACCCCACTGACAAATTCACACTGGTGATTGTGTGTGTGTGTGTGTGTGTGTGTGTGTGAAACATGACGTTTGATACAAACCTTCTGTTCCTTTGGCTTTCACAAAGGGAAAAGAAAATGCCCGAGGGTCAGCAGATGTGGAAAGAGGTATAATCAAGGTAAACAATTAGATAATTAGGAAGTGGTTTCCTAAGCCAGGGTTACTCTTAAAAATTTTCCCTCCTTTGATCTGTTGGACTTTTTTTTCTGTTCTGAATAGTATGCTGTAAATTTTGGGTTGAAGCTCATAAGGCTGGCAGTGGTTGAATTCTTTTCACTGAAAACATGTTCATGCTTGCTGAGAGCTACAAAATGAGTTTGGACTTAGTTAGCCAAAGCAAAAACAGGATGAGGAAAGATAATGTGAAGTCTTTCTCATCTTGCGTCTCCACTCCCACTGTTTTGTGTTTGTTTTAGTTACATTTTCAAACATCCTTTCATTTTCCCATGTTCTGGGCTCTCCTTGGAAAATCTTCTAATAGCACAGATGACAAACAGGAGTTCCAGAAGTGCTGACTCATCACAGCCCAAGACCAGCGGTTTGGCCACGAACTTAACTTACAAATGTTGAAACTGGACCTCTTCAAGCTAAGCCCTCGGCAGCAGGTGTCACTGTTGCTCTGGTTTAATTTGGGGACACTTCCTCCCAGCCCAGCAACTCTGTATTTTAAGCTGCAATGTCTTGTGGGACATTTTATGATGCCTTGTGACACTCATATTAGCATCAGTTTCTTACTCTTGGAAACTAACAATTACACAAAGCTTTCAAAATTTTTATTTTCACATTATTGTCACTTTCCACACCTATGCTGTCCCCACTAGACCTAGCCCTGTTTTCTGTCTGAGGGATGCAACAGTTTCTTTCTCCTTTTTCTTTTCCTTCTCTTTTTCTGCGCAAATGTATTCATCTGTTCATGAATAAATCCTCCTAGTTCTCCTACTCTCTGAGATGTTTTTTCATAATATTCTTGTGCCCATAATACAATGCAATTCATCTTTACTTTTCTTCGTAGTTTTGCACATTAACTACTGTATCTCAGCTGTACATCTTCCATTTGTCCACCCTGTGATGCTTGGGTAGTTTGATTTTGCAAGCACCATACCTCAGGTTTCCTTGGCAGCTTTTTGAGGGCATTAGAGTGGGGCTCAAATGTTTTGTGTAGTGGGGAGGGGGAGAGGAGACAAGACTTCTTCCCATTTTAAATGTGTGTTGTTCTTAATGGCTACCAATCCAAAATGGTGGTTCAGTTAAGCCACAACTGATGGCCCCAGCTGTGGAAGTGACTACAGCTTTCAGATCCTATAAACACTTCGAGAACCAGGCTCATCATGTTCCCTCAGAGGTTACAGCAGCGGCCTGCTCAAGCCCCTTTTGTTAGAGTGCCAGAACTGGGGCTCCTCCTTCCCACTCCTAAGTACTGCATACACATCCTTTCCCTTTTGTTCCTCTAACCACACACATTGTAGCTACTTCCTGAGGGTTCCCTTTTCAATTATGCAGTTCTCTGACACCTGTGAAATCACTTCCTTCCATTAAATCCCGTTGTGAAAACAATGTAATTTGTTTTTGTGGGACACACATATTCATATATATATATATATATATATATATATATATATATATATAATTTTTTATTTTAAAGAGAATAAAAATAAGATAAACAATGATACAGAATTTCAAAACAAGATAATAGGAAATTAAGAATGGTTATTATATTACATATTGTTATCTTCAAAGTAGTTGCTCATATTATAGGCATGTAAGATACAGGCATGCAAAACTGATCAAACAATACAAGCACAAACTATTCCTTTCAATGAACTAATAGAAATTAGTAGTATAATTTTCTTTGCTATCTTGTGAATATATGTATAGTTTTTTCTTCCCCCAGTCCAGTTGTTCTTTCCTTTTGAGCAATTTCTATATTTTAAATCATATCAAGTATTAAAAAGAGGAAAAGGCAAGTAGGAAATTCATTGCCTCATGTTTCTGATATCATTTCCTACACAAGAATGCTTTTCTTGTTTTGATCTTCAACCAGAAAAGTATTCTTTTGTACTGATTTTGACTATTGGATATAGAACACATTTTATGAAAAGTATACACACCTCCAAATATAACCAAAACAAAATCAGGGTTAACAATGAAAATAACTTTGCCTTGCAAAAATATCTAATCTTTGATGGTAAGGTTCTGGTTAGGCTTTATAATTCCAGAAATGACTTGCTGCCTATCTTCTATTTTTTTTTAAAGATAAAAGAAAACATATTAACAGACATTTACAAAATAACACCAAAACAATACAAGCAATGCTTATTTTCAGACAAGGTGATACAATGGTGGCTGTATTACATATTGATATGCTCAAATTAGTTACTCAGATAAACAAATATAGGCATGTAAGTTTGATCAAAGAATTAAACAGTAACTGTTCCTTTCAATAAAGTAATAGCTATCAGTAGTACAACTATCTTAGCTATCTTGTCAGCTTGAAGCAAAAGAAAGAAAATTGGGCCAACTGGTCCACCCACTTGCATAACATGTAGCTAGTCCCCATCTGGCAGGTCTTGGTTTTCTCCCTGTAAAACAGAATATAGAATAGAATATAGTATGTAATCTATTTTACAGGCAGGAAACCAAGACCTGCCAGATGGGGAATAGCTGAATGTTATACAAGTGGGTGGACCAGTTGGCCCAATTTTCTTTCTTTTGCTTCAAGCTGACTTTAGTTGCTCATGAATTTACATATATTTAGTCAAGGATTTCTTACCAATTGGCAAGAAATGAGCATAATAAAGTAATCCAGGGTTTCTTTGAACTATTCATCTTCTTTGAACTTGTTGCCTTTCCAATAAGTCCAACTAATTCTTTACACATAATATTTATTCAGCCACTCACATTAATCAACCAACACTTAGTAGTATGTAGTCAATGTAGTGGAATGGGTCAGGGTATTAGCATCGTTTTTGTCTGTCTTAGATCTGTCAACATTCTTTACTTCCATTCACAGCTGTGCTTGCATTAATTGGGCCAACATTTTTTCTAACCTGTTCAGTCCAGTTTCTGTCCCTTCTTTGTTGAAATGGCCCTTCATTTCACTCGTGTCCTCCATACTGCCAAAAGCAATAATCACTTTTTGCTTTGGACTTGACTCACTTTTCATAGCAGTGATACTACTGGTTGATGTCTCCTTCCTGAGGACTCTCTTTTCTTCTGAGGTACTTCTCAATAAATTGCCTTCCTTTTCCTACTACTGTTACTTCTCATATCTCTTTTGTAAGGGAATAGCTGAATGTTATACAAGTGGGTGGACCAGTTGGCCCAGTTTTCTTCCTTTTGCTTCAAGCTGACTTTACCAGTCATTTTCAGAGCTCTGTTTCTGGTTCTATGTCCTTCTCAATGATATCTGCTCCCCCACATGACCCTATTTTAGTCCCTCTTTTGGGTTTTTAATACTACTTATGTTCTATAGACTCTGACATCTGCTTCTCCAGCCTAGACTTCTTCCATGAGCCCTGGATGACTGCATACATCTGCCTGCCAGAAAGCCTATCCATTTGTATGTGTCTTACTCAACTGATACCAAAGTACATATGGTTTCTGACTCTCATTATGTGAATTGAATTTGAGATACAAGTGAACCTTTTTGTGTATGTGTAGGCATGGTATGTAGTTCTTTCTCTGTAGTCAAAGGTACAAACCCCAAATTCTACTAAGGTGAGTCAGATGGCAGAAATCACACTGGGCACCATATTGGAGCACCTTCCAGGTCACTTTTCACCTCTGAGTGTTGCCATGGGGACTCAGTGTTGCATGATCTCATCATCAAGTGAAGCTACAACTGTCTAACTTTAGGTTCACTCTTCCAAGTTTTAAACACTTGCAGCTAATTGAAAAGGGAAAACAACCCTAAAATGCTGTGTAAGTCAAACCAAACAGTGTCTGGGATGGACTTAGTTTGCCATATCTGTTCAGAGTGTGATCTACACGATCACAGGAGGGATGGGTGTGACACCTGGGAGAAGAACGGCTTTCTCCACAAAAGCCCATGGGAGAGGGCTTCCAAGAGTCAAGGAAGGATGGGGCATTGGGAAAGGGAGTAGAACTGCCACGAGTCTCTTAGGAGCTGGGAGATCAGTCTTGCCTCTGTTGTACAACACTGTTAAATGAAGCAAAGATTTTTATTGGTAGAACATTAATTTTTAATGGTAGTGTACCATTTCTTATGTGTGTATCTTTATAGTTATTATGAGAAAAACCAATGGCCACATAGAGATGACGGCAACTGCTAAGAACCAAGAGCTTTATTCACTGGGATTTGGGGAGAAAAAATGTAAGAATGAATGTGTGAGATTGGCATATGGAAGAAGTCTGGGGGTTGAAAACTGCTACCTGTAGGCACAGTGGATTGAACTAGATGAATAGTATGGGGGAAAGTATAGTTTGGGGATGTTATTGAAGATTTAGAAGAGAAAGCGGGGGTTAAATAAAAGTGGAGATTAGCCAAGAATCAAGTCCTGGTGGGATGGGAGGTGATTTGGCAGTGTGGGTCCAAATAGAAGCCAAGGTGAGATACTGAATGGGGTGGCCAAGATTAGAGCCAGCACTGTTTAATACAGAGCCAGGGATCTGGAGGCAGTTTGGAAGGGTATGTAAGGGGGAGACGATATGCCAAGAATATGTACCTCCTGGTTTGGGAGTTTTCAAATGAGAGAATTGCTAAGCTCATAACACATGTAATTCCTCTTAGGTCATTCTTTTTAGTCAATGCTGAATTAAGAGTTAAACAGATTTAAAATCTGGAATTTTGTTTAAAAAATTAAAGCACTTAAACATATCGTGTTTCCAACAAATGTTTTTTAAACAGACCATTTAGCCAAGTTGCTTAAGGACAACAGTTGACTAGAACTGCACGTCTTCCTTCAAACACTGTCTACTGCAGAATGGAAACAGGAACCTTTGGGAATATCTGTGAGTCATAAAACGTTGTAGAGAACTTTCCAAAGCCATTTTTTCCGGGGATGGAGAGTTCTAATCTCACATTGGCAGGCTCTGTTGGCTGCAAGGTACATTGTTTACTTTGATTCGTTCTCAGATGTTCTGCATGATCTTGGACCATTAAATGTTTGATATATTGGAGCAGGAATGTTGCCTGATATGACAGGATTGTAACCCCTTCTGCTCTTGTATTCTCTTCAAATAGATATAAATCATGATTCTAATCTACGCTTTCTTCATGGGTATGTTTAATGAAGCTTTCTTTGAAGGAAGCAATTTGGAGTAGCCCCACAATTCTGAAAGCATATAGTACTAGTAACAGAAGAAATATGCTTTCATTCATCAAAAAAGATGTCAAGAATACTGCATGAACGGGTTATTTCTGAATGTACTTATGGCTCATTTGATCTAGTTTAAATAATAATTCTTGAATTGGACAGCATGTGTACACAAGGCAGAGCTTACAAATGTAGTACTGACATTAAGAATGGTTCAAAAAAATAGGCCTCAGATCTTTCAAATGTGTAAAGGTCTATAAAGATCTCCATTTGTCAAGAAAAAACAGACAAACTGATAAGTCAGTAGTGAACATTGGTAAGTATGCAGTGAATATAAAAAAGCAATAACAACTACAGTACTATTAAAAACTGGAAGAGAAACAAAAAAATTTCAAAAGGTAGCCAAAAAAAAAAACAACCCACAGAAAACAGTGCGGAATCCTTTGCCCATAAAATTAACTTCAATCTAAGTTCTTTGCACTTGATGTAATCTGGGTTACTTCTAAATTGATTTATTGTTTGCAAGTATTTTTATTCTTATTTAATTTTCAAAATAGAGGTGGACTTTATTTCAAGTGTGAAAATCTTAAATGCATAGTTCAAAAGATTTTGACTAAGGTGTACTTTTTGAGGAACTGCTTTCCAGAGGTAGCATTTTCCATCCCTACCAGCAATGAACGAGGCTCTTCACACCCTTACTGATACTGCTTGGTGATTTAGAAAAGAAAATTTTTAGCTGTGCATTGTGGTGTTGATTTGCATTTTTCTAATGGCCACTGACTTTTTATAATTATGACAAAATGGGATTGAATGTTACTTTTTCTCTTATGCGGAGTGTTTTATCTAAGAAATATTTGCCCATACCAAGGTAATGAAGATATTTTCTTTTTTTCTTTCAGAATATTTAGGGTTCTAGTTATTGTTCTAGTTCTAATTAGAGGTGTTAGTTCTTTAAATGTAATGTCAGGTAAATGTTGAACTTTCTCGTATAGATATCTAATTCTCATGGTATAAAGTTTTGAATGAATTATTTCAACTGAAATATCTTGGCATGTTTTACAAAACACAGATCACCACATATTCATGGTTTATATCTGAGATTGCTGTTCTGTTCCATTGATAGATGCATGTCTTTATGCCAGTATCACATGGCTGCTGCAGTTTAAATCCTCAAACTTTTTTCTTCTGTTTTAACTCTGCTTTGGCTTTTCTAGGTCCTTTGTCATTCTATACGATTATATTTCTACAAAACATCTTCTAATATTTAACTGGGATTGGGCTATACCTATATATCAATTTGGAGAGAGATGATAACTTACAAATTTTATTTCATTAGCACATTTTGCATTATCTCCATTATCAATAGGGGATTAGTTTCAGGACTCCCTGATGATACCAAAATTCTTGGATGTTCATGTGCCTTATATTTAGCAGAACAATATTTGTATATAACCTACAAACAGCTTCCTGTATACTTTACACCATTGATAGATTACTTAGAATACTTTACACAATGTAAATGCTATATAAAAAGGTGCTATACTGTGTTGTTTGGGGAACAGTGATAAGAAAACGTTTATCCATGTTCAGTACAGACAGTTTTCTTTTTTCCCCATATTTTCAATTCACAGCTGTTTAAATACACAGATGGGAAAGTATAGATATTTTTAATGATTTTCACTTTCTGGTAAAAATACTTTTTTGGTTAGATTTAGTTTTATGTGACATTTGTATTTCTATTATATTACATCACAAAATCTAGTTGTTCATATTATTTAAATATTGTTAATTTTTATATATTGATCTAGTTTGTTGAGACCTTGATAATTCGCCTAGTATTTCTGATAAGTTTTCCTTTTTCTCTCATTGCTGGAGAAAAATAAAGGAGGAGAGGTTTAATCTGGCTCATGGTTTCAGAGGGTCTAGTCCTTGGCTAGCTGGCTCCCAGGCAGAAACCTCATGGTGGGAGGATGTGGAGGAAGACAGCTGCTCACTGCTTGGTTGTTGGGAGGCAGAGCCCTGGGGAAGAGCACCAGGCAGAAGTGTACCCTACAAGGATGCATCTGGGGACCTACCTTCTCCAAGCAAGCTTCACTTCTTTGCAGCATGTTCAGCTATGAGCATCAGTAGATTAATCTCTGAAGAGCATAGCATCCTCACGATCTGCTCACCTCTGGGGAAGAAGTCTCTTAATCCAGTCAAGTTGACAATGAAGATTAAGCATTAGCTGGGTGGGTCTTATGTGCTGTAGGGCCAGTTCTCTGGAAGGCCAAAGCAGCAGGATTGCAAGTTTGAAGACTGTCTATGCAATTTAGTGACTTACTGAGAAACTGTTGATGCAAAACAAAGCAAAGCAAAGCAAAGCAAAGCAAAGCAAAGCAGAGGTAAAGATAAACTGGCACAGTTCCCTAAGGTCTCATTTATAATATTTTCTGCAAGTAATACTTTTATTTTCTTTACAGTATTTCAGCTGCTATTTTCCTTCCTTTTCTTTTTTGCATTGACTAGGATGTCTAGCATTGTGAGTTCATACATCCTTACTATTTTAGGGTGTGAACTTTTAGTGTTTCACTAGGTTTGGGGATGCTACTTGCTTTTATATGTGCCTTTTATGATATATAAGGAATTCTTGTTGTTTCTTAGTTTGCTGAGAATTTAAAATCATAAATGGGCATTGAAGGTTGTTAAGTGTTTTTCTAACTTATTGAAATGAGTGTACTATATGTTAACTTTTCTGGTGGTTACACAGTTACTTTTAAAATGTTAAACTTTTTGTCTTCTTTGGGTAAATTCACCTTGTTCATGATAAATTCTTTACTTACGATTTTGTATGTGAATTGCCTTTTGAAGGTTTTAGTGCCATATTAATGAGGGCCATTGGTTTGTAATTTTCTTATACTAATTTTATTTGATAGAGTTGGTATCAGGATATGTTGCCTTAATAAAAGTAATTCAGAAATGTTTTGTTTTCCTCTATTTTCCAAAATAGTTTGCATATTGGCGTTATTTCTTCTTTGAATGTTTGATAGAATTACCAGAGAAGTCATTAGGGCCTAGAGATTTCTTTTAAACTATAAATTCCATTTCTTTGCCTGAAGTAGGGTGTGATAGCAGCTAGGATTACCATAACAAAGTAGCAACTTAAGCAATGGAAATTTATATTCCTATAATTCTGGGGGATAGAAATCTGAAATCAGGGTGTCAGCAGTATTGGTTCCTTCTGAGTTCTTTCTTGCTGGCTTACAGATTTCAGCCTTCTTCCTGTGCTTTTATTCTGCATTGGCTTTGATGGTCCTTAATTTACATGTTGATGTTTTCCACATATTTTGGAAAATTCTCAGCTATTGTCATTTTAACTAATCCTCTCTCATTTCTACTCTCCTGTCCTCATCTTCAAAGTACATACATCTTAGGCTGCATGCCATTGTCACAAATATATTTTTGTGTATTGTCCAAGTATATTGGTTCAAGCTTTTTATCTTAGTTTGACTGCTCATCTTAAAAATGATGGAAGCATGCATGATAGCTGTGTTATAGTACTGGGAGATACCTCTATTTCCACATTGAGATAAGCATACTACCTAGCACCTCTGGAAAGTCAGACTGTGTCAGACCCTTAGTGTCAAGAGGCCTGTGAAGGTCTCACTAATATGTAGGGTTGCCTGAGCTAAGGGAGACACTGACCTAGGAACCTCAGTGTATAATTTTGTAATTTATTTATTTATTTACTTTTGCGGTACTGGGGATCGAACTCAGGACCCTGCGCTTGCTAGGCAAGCACTTATTCCACTGAGCTATATCCCCAGCCCTGTAATGTAATTTAGCAGTGTGAAATTTGAACCTTTATCTACTTGCTGCCAATATAATGTGTTTCATTAACTTTGGACACATATCTCATGAGTAGTTTCAAAAAATACCATACATATAAAAGTTAGAAGTTTCATTAAGTAACTAACTCATTGAAGTATTATTAGTTAGGTCTGAGTCAGTGAATATGAATTTATTGGCACAGGGAGTAAAAAATGATAAACACTCAGAAACATTTTTTGGACTCTAATGAGAACTACAGAATGCCAGTTTTACTGGATCAGGCGTAAGGAATCTTAGTTCAAAGCAGTGATATGAGTAGGAAGGAGAAATTGGTTTTTCATGTGGGCTACAGAAGGACTTGGTGTCTGCGTCTGCAGACTGAGTATCTCACAGGACAAACATGCAAGGAAACTAACATTTTGAATCACATTAACAGTTATAAATAGCTTGAAAGTGTATGATGTCTTGAAAAATAACATTTTTTTCTGTAAAAAGTTGAAGCCCCAAATTGTTTCAGTATGCACTCCATTTTGAAAAGCAGTTGAACTTTTCAGTTAGGGAGGACCAGCTGTGGATACGTGGCTAAGTGAATATCATAAATTTCAAAGCTTGTGACTCAGCTTGTTTAAAAAATGATCTACCTAGAAAGATGACCATGTTTAGTTATAGGATTTTTGTAGCCTGAGTAATCCCACACATATGGGAAACTATCAGTAAATTTTTATCAAATTACATGATGACTTAGTTCAAGTATCTTTCATCACTTTATTTGATCCTTCATTAAATTTGATGATTTCATTCAGTGCACCAAAAAGCAGCAATGAAGAGAATGTTTATTTGGCGTTTACTTAGATGATGAGGAGACATGCATTTTAATACATACCCACTAGGGGGGAAGATGGCGACCAGGTGAGCAGCAAGGGAGCGAGCCTCTTTGATAAACACCACCAGCTCGAGACAGACTTGGCGAGCGTGAATACCGGGACCTCAGCTGGGAAGTTTAAACTGGGCGTATTTCTCTGAGATGCCGGGGGAGATGTGGTAGGGCGGACCAGGCTGCCGGGGCGAGACGTGGAAAAGTCCC
>PVLD010027413.1:0-20818 GCA_004027595.1 Dinomys branickii | reverse complement strand
GACTGGCCAGTATGAAAAAGTCATCCAATAACAGATGCTGGCGAGGCTGTGGAGAAATAGGGACTCTATTACACTGCTGGTGGGAATGCAGACTGGTGCAACCACTGTGGAGAGCCGTTTGGAGATTTCTCAGCAAACTAGTTCTAGAGGTTCCATTCAAACCAGCTATTCCTCTTCTGGGTATTTTCCCAGAAGATCTGAAAACATCATACCACTCTGATATATGTGCACCCATGTTTATAGCAGCACAATTTGTAATAGCTAAAATGTGGAAGCAACCCAAGTGCCCATCCACAGAAGACTGGATTTAAAAATTGTGGCATTTTTATATAATGGAATATTATTCAGCTGTAAAGAAAGACAATTTTGGGGACTTTGTAGGCAAGTGGTCAAAACTGGAGTCCATACTCATAAGTGAAATAAATCAGCGGTACATGTGCAGGCAACGTATTGTATCACTGGTGTAAGAACCTGAGGGTGGGAATATAAACTAAGAGACATGAAGGAAATCTGTTCAAAAACATAGAACAGATGGGACGAGGGAAAGGAGAAAAGAAAGAGGCAAAAATGTGTGTATGTACATATGAATATACATATAAGGAGGAGGGCTAACATGGTTCTTCTATTGTATTATATCACTTAATGCTAAGAAATAATCGATGACGGGTTATTTGATCTATCATGTATGTCTGTATGTGTTATCCTGAACACACACTTCGAAGATATCAATATGCAAAGCAGCAACTATTGGTGGTTTTTTGTTGTTGTTGTTGTTGTTACTGTTGTTGTTTGCCTGTTTTGTTTTTTGTCTTTGGATTTTTGGTATTTGTGTTTTTTCTGTTGTTGAGAGGATTATCTGACTTATTTTGCATGTCTGTATATGGGTTCATACATTTACACTTCGAAGATATCAGTGGATAAAGAAATAACCACTGTTGAGACCATGTCACCTTGTCTATAGATTAGTTGTGATTGTACTATTTTTTATGCTAATTTGTGTCTGTTTTTTAATGTTTTTGTACTTTTATTTTTTTTAAATAAAAAAAAATAAATAAAAGAGTGAGAAAATGTAGCTTTCCTGAACTGAAAAGGGGAAATAAGATGGTGAAAATGTGTCATTATCTCTATCATAGGATACTTTCAGTTGCAGGTAACAGAAGACAACTCAAATTGGCTTTGTGAGAAAAACTTTTCCTCTTACGTTTAGGTTCAAAAATTATTGAGGGCTTGTGTATTAAACTCTAAGATTAGCAAGAGATTTTAATCACATTTGAAGGGAGTTTACAAAGAACTGTGTCTCGAGGTTGGTTGGAATTTGTTGCTTATATATTTGTATCTTTCTCTAAAGAGGGAGGGGACAGGAGTGCTTGCTTACAGGGAAAACAAGTGACCTCTAGGAAGAGGTGGGCAGAAAGGGCTGTTAGAGAAAAACACATCATGTTTAGGGAAGACAAAAGGCCTCCAATATGATAGTTTTGTAACAATATCTCTTTAGGTGCAGTGACAATTCTCATTGTCCCTGGGGATGAGTCAACCTTTTCTGGTTGCTCACTAGGGGTATTTATAACAGTTTTCTCTTAGGTTCTTGTAGAAGGCTTTGTTTTTGGCTGATTAGAGTGTTTAGGGACTGAAATGCATTTAACTCGAAATTATTTTTATACCACAATAATTTATTCTGGACCTCATTCATCCTAAACAACAAAGATTTATTAACTCACGGAACTGAGAGGTCCAAGGATAGCGAGGGTTTCAGTTTGAGTGTGCTATGGATGTTTAAGATGCTGTTAAGGAACTGGCTTCCTTTTTCCCCCAGCCCTTTATGCTCCATGCGTGTTTCATTCTCTGAGGGTTCTCTGCACCAGCAAAGAAAAACAAAAAGATAATTGTAGCTCTGCTGGTATTCACATTCAAATATCACACTACCAAAAGAAAAATCTGTAAGACAAAAATCTTCATCTGCGTTGCCTCTGAAATAAAAACTGGTTCAAAGCATGAGACTAATTCCGATCGTTTTAGGACAGTTGGACCTTTTGTAGACATATTGGGGGGTGGGGATAAATTTTGCCTAAGTTGCAAAGGAGATCACAAAGGAGTTGTGGAATAGATGGTGGAAAATTGCCCGTATCCATTATTATCAATCAGGAAAAAGCATGGAGCACAATTTCACTTAAGGAGCATGCAAGGATCCTCCAAAGTGAGTCCACAATGTGTAAAAAGCAGAAAATGTATCAAGTGAGGGGAACAGAAAATCAGAAAAAATAATACAAAGGTAAGTTCAAGACAAGAAATGGGTGTTCCACAAACCAATGGACTTTATTGGATGGAATCAGTCAAAATACAAATAGTTTCCTGTTTGCTGGTCCCATTTTCCCCAGGCGGCCTTTGTAATTTGGCTTCACCCATAATTGTTCCTTTTGAAAGCGAATACAGGGCCAGAGCTTCCCGGTCTTCCTAGAGGTGAGGCTTGGGAGGCCAGGACGGCGTTTTGCTCAACTCTACCCCCTCCCGCCCTAAAGACAGGATACAAGTGCTCCCTTCTGGGGGACAAGTAACTCCAACAGAGACAGCTAAAATAAACTCTTACTGCGTTAGTCTCACCCGCATACTTATCTTCTCTCCTCGGGAGGCCTAAAATTGTTTTCCTTTGCCATTTCCTCACAACTTTATTGTTCTTTGTTAAAGTTGCTATATAAGGCAGGGTTGTACGCCCCTGTCTTCTTACTTTCCCTGAGATGTCTCCTGCATGATGCACACTGCGTGCATTCGGAAACTTGCTTTTCTGCTGTTTGTCCCAACCACAAATCTGTAAGAGTCGAGGAGAAACCATTCTTTCCTCCTGATAGTCGCAGCTCTGCCAGACCTGCAGGGTGATCTCGGTGGCCTTGGGGAAGGTTGGTCTGCAGAGGGAATCAACATGGAGGCCACAGTGATGGTAACCCGAGAGAAGCCGGCGCAGCCTGCGTGAGAAGGAAACTTGACTCAGTCTTAGGAAGGCAGAGTTAGCAGATCCGGTGACGGGACGGCGGCGGGGCTCTGAGTGTTGCTGCAGGTGAGGACCGGGAGGCCGCGTTCCTGACAGATCGAAACGCGCCCCCGGACGGCCCCCCAGCGCCCCGGCAAGTGCTCCTGTAGACGCGCCGGCTGCGCTTTCCCTTTCAGTCCCTGCGCCACAGGGCACACGGCCGCACGGCAGAGCGGAGGGCGGCCTTGGGAGCGCGCGGCCGCCGGCGGGCCTGGCGAGTCCACTTCCCTGGGCCGCGCGCCGCCCCCGCCGCCCCCTCGCCCTCTCCTGCCCTTGTCGGCCGCCCGGGAGGCGCGGTCCCCGAGGCCCGCGTGGCTGGGCCCGGCGAGCCGACCGGCCCTCGAGGCCCGCGCGCAGCGCCCACAGCGGCCCAGTTCGCGTCGGCGCGAAGACCGGGCGCGGATGCGCGGCGCTGGCCCGGAGCCTACCCATGAGGCAGCGCGCCGGCCGTCCGCCGGAGCCTTCCCGGCCCGGCCGCCGCTCCGCGACGGAGCCGCCGCCTCGGCCGCACGCTCCTCCTCTTCCTCCTGTTTTTCAGGACTGCCGTCAGGCCGACCCGCTCCACTCACGGTAAGCGCCGCCGCCCGCCCCGCGCCGCGGCAGCACGGACTCCGCGGCGGCCGCTTCGCTCCGGGCGCGGGCCTGGGCCCCGGGCGGGGAGGGGCCGCCGCGCGCGCCGCCATCTTGGCCGCACGGGGACCCGCGCGACGCGGCGCCAACCGGGCTCTCGGCTGCAGGCGTCCGGTGGCGGCCCGCGGCGTCGGCGTGGGGTTTGCAGAGCCCCCGGCCCAGCTGACACACGGTGGGGAGGAGGTCGCGCGTGGCCCGCCGCGCCCTCCCGCACCTCCGGGTCCTGCGCCGAGGAGGCCCGCATTGTCTGCGTCGGGGCCTGGGCGCGGGCCTTCGGCCGACCCCGCGGCCTCCGGGGCTGCTCGGAGCGCACCGGCTCCCCCTGCGCCCAGCCTGCTTGGGAGAGCGAAGCACTTTCCCCAGCTCACCTCGAGTTCTAACTCCTGTGATAAATACGGCGGAGAGGAAAACCGTCCCGTGAACCCGCTTGTGCAGTCGTTGGGGGACCTGTAACGTGGGAGTCTCTTTGTTCGGCGCAGATTTAAGAAATTCTGCGAGTTTAGAATGTTAGCTTTATTGTTTTTAGAGTAGAAGCGTAATTTAAGGCTTTGACGATCCCTAGTGCCCCTCTGCATCAAAATGAGAAGGGGCGTTGGAGGGAACGGAAGCCGCCCCTGGTCGTGGCGGGGCCCTGCGTGAGCATCTACACCCACGCCGGGCAGCGCGGGGCAGGGCGGGGCAGGGCGGCGAGGCTGGTGCGGGGCTGTGTGCTCTGACTGTTAAACCCCTTACCCCTGTGATCCTGTCGTACGTTTCGGTCTGGCGTTGATGTCGCCTGATTTGTACCAGCAGCCCTACTGAAATGGTTCATGCTGGTAGAATTGTTTTGAAGATGAGATTTAGGGAGAGCACTTCAGTAAGATACCTGTCTGGATCCCAATAGAACCTTGGGTCTTCTCACACTCTCCTCGGTGTTCAACTCACTATAATATGTCCCATTTTTGTTGGCTGGGTGAGAACAGGCAGAGACTCACCAAAACAAACAAGAAACCCCAACAACAAAACCTAAATACTGTTGAATTATCTTCGAATATATTTTTGTTTTTAAGATAATTTTTTAACCTTTCAACTTTTAAGTAATGATTATTTTTTAAACATACCAAAACGTTAAATAGTACATTTGAATATTAGTACCTACCACCTAGGTTTTATTTATTTTTTTACCACTTGGTCACATTTGACCTGTCTCACATCCTGAACATTTCAAAATATGTTGGAAAATAAAACAGTTCCTTCCTAAATGCTGTACTTGGTCAGTGTATATCTCATAAGATTAAGGATATTTTTCTGTATATTGTAAATCAATTCCATAATCTCATTGAAGAGTGTTAAAGATATTCCCTAAAACCTAATCTACATATAGTGTATGTTTAATTTCCCCTGTATTCTATAAAATACCATGTTTAGTCACTTTGGAACCAGGAACCTATTTATTGCATTAGTTAGTTAGTCTTGGTCTCTTTTTCATTTAGGAACCCCCCTTTTAATGACATTGACCTTTTGAAGAGACCAGGTCATTCATCTTGTAGACGAGCCCACATTCTGTGCAGTATTTTAGTGTTAGTTCTTCCTCACATTTAAATTCTTTCCTCTATCCCTTGTATGTTCTGTAAAGTTCAACTTTGGGAAGAAGCTTAAGTAGATTCAGGTGTAAGTCGTGCAGTGGCCATATTACACAACATGAGAAGATGCATAAATAGGGTTGTCTTAGTAACCTAAGTTTGATCTCTTTGGTAAGATGGCCACAGGCTTTCTTTCCACTAAAGCATTTCCTTTTGTATTTAGCAAGTAATTTGTGGGTGATACTGTGACATTAGTACTTAGAATTAGTAAACTGATAAACAAATAGTGGGGAACAGTCCTCCAGCAATGGGTATGTATTTGAGAGGAAGAAGGAAGGAATCAGTTTTGGAGAATAGAACTAATCTATCTTAGGTTTAGGGAGTTACTGTGTTTGCATTGGAGCCTGGAGAAATGTGAAGAGAGGAGGCAGAAAGTCAGAAGGACTTTGCCTTCTTTTGAAGTTTGCCCAGGGCCACTGGAGCAATATTTGCAACAGTTCTTGGTGTGGAAGGACCGTAAGTCCCAGCTTTTCTGCTTCAGCCCATTCCTTCCAGTTAGAGCCAGTATTCTGGTCTTCCTCCTTCAGTCCACCATTTTACCACTCAGCACTGGCTAGGAGAAAAGAAAGGCAAAGGAAAGGAATGAAGAATTTTGTGCTCTGTCACATTTTTTTTTTTTTATTCAAGAGCAAATTTAGAACTGTACCAAGAATTTTTCTCTATACAAATTTGAACATCAGTTTTTGTAAATAAAAGTGAGTAATTTTAGGTGACAGGAAATTAGAAATATTAGTGGTGCTATAAGTAGCTTTTGAAAGATACTTTTGAAATATTTACTAATTTGAGATATATTGAAGTTTTTTTCTTTTGAGAGGGATTAAATTTTTTTCCATTAAAAATTTTAAAATGATTTAAATAATAACTTGATTTACTCAGTAACATAAAAGCTGTATATTTAGAATTTTGGTTTGTTTTACAAAGCAATTTTCTTTTAAGGATTCTATTAACGCTCAATATACCTAGAAAAATTGTTATGGTTGTTTACCATCTAGATTCAAAGGATTGTTTTTATATATTGTAGTAGTGGGATTGAACCCAGGGCCTTCTCAATGAGTTACATCCCCAGTCCTTTTTCATTAGGAGATGGTCTCACTAAGTTGTTAAATTGCCCAGACTGGGCTTGAACTTGTGATTTTCCTGTTCAGTTTCCTCGAGTGCTGGGATTACAGGTGAGCATCACCACTCCTGGTTTTTATTTTTATTTTTTACATTTTAAAGTTACATAGTTAAGAATAAAAGCATGTTGTAAAAATACAAGGATGAAGGCATAGTGTAAAAGAAGTTGTTGGAGGTTTTAATAAGAATTTAGGGCTGGGGATATAGCTCAGTGGAATAAGCACCTGCCTAGAAGGCGCAGGGTCCTGAGTTCGATCCCCAGTACCGCCAAAAAATAAAAAAAAATAAAAATTTAAACATAGCAAACCTTTCTGTATATCCTTAGAAAAATGAAAAACAAATATCCATGCATTTAGTTAAATATCAGTCCTACAATGAATATGCATCACACTTCAATACGTTGGGCAAACATTAGAATTATAGCATACTTATACAAGCACATCTCATTTCCTACTTTGAGATCTGTGACTTAAAATAGCATGGTTAGAGAGTAAGAAAGAATTACAGGTTTTTTTCTTTTTTTAATTTGAGGCAGGGTCTCACTATATAGTTCAGGCTGGCTTTGAACTCGTGGGGATCCTCCTCCCTCAGCCTCCTGAGTGCTGGGATTATAGGTGTATGCCACTACGCCTGGCTACAAATTCTTTTCTTATTTGCATGTGGAATTTTCTTCATAATTTCAGTTTTGTAACTAAAGCTTTTGGTATACACTGAAAGCTTTCTTTGTTTTAGTTTCAATGATAGGCTATCTTTAAGTCAATTTTTTTACAAGTATAATTTCTGAACCTCTTTTGGAATACTTCTGTCTCTCCTGTAATCTTTTTAAATGACAGATCACTTAAGGTCATTTTTTTGCAGGGATTTTAAAATTCACTGGTGTTTGAGAATGCCTTGAGCTAAGAAAGCCACAGTTTGGTTAGTGTGGTAAGAATTACGGGCTTGTTTGAAATCGAAGTTGTATGTGATTGGCTTCTTTTGGTTTTCCTGTTTGTGAAAATAACAAGTTCAGTCCTATTCTTCCTAAGTGTGCCAGTTTCTTTTTTTCTTTTTCTTTTTTTTTTTTTTTGTTTTTTGTTTTTTGTTTTTTGTTTTTGAGAGTGGGTCATGCTCTGTAGTACAGACTGGGCTTGAACTCACTATATAACCCAGGCTAGCCTCAAACTTTTGATGATCTCCTGCCTCTGCCTCCCAAGTGCTAGGACAGGCTGTACCAAGCCCGGCCTATGGAAGTTTCTTGTTGGGTAATAGTATACTTACCCAGTTGCCGGACAGCATAGTAATAATGAGCTCTAATAAATAGAAAAGTTTTGAAATAGCTTGATTTTGAAGGATTATCGTTCTTCAGCCATTCGCTCCAGTTAGGCCTGGTATTCAAGTCCTTCTTTCCAGAGTTTTTATAAAAAACTTCTGTAAAAATTTGTCAGAATTTGTCAGGAGGCCCATCCTTGCGGCGCACGCCTGTAATCCCAGCACGTGGGAGGATGAAGCAGGTGGATCACCATGAGTTCAAGGCCAACCTGGGTTACATAGTGAATTCAAGGCTGGTCTGAACTATATATAGGAAGACCTGTCTCAGCACCCCCGAAAAAAAAAAATACCAACCACAAAAATATGCCATATTAGTGTAAAGATTGTTTTGAGCTTAAGACAATTGAGCATCAACAGATGCAGGAAGAATTTTTGACTTCTTTATCTGCCTAAAAGCAAAATATAAATTTTACTTTGTGAGGTATTACTCTGGTGAATCAGGAAGGGAAGAGTAAGTTTTTCCTCCTGAAATAGAGAGCTGACAGAAAGATGACTTTGCATAAATATGCCTTACTGAAATAACCCTCATCTTCCATTAGTTCGTTCATGTGTTGCCTACTACTTTCCTCATGATTTATTGTTGCTGAGTCTAACCTCTCCTTTCTCTATTAAAAATGATATATAAGCCCCTAAGTCTAATTGTTCCTTTGAATTTCAGTTCTTTTCTAAGAGCTCTTGTATATGTAGATATTAATATAACAAAGATTGTGTTGACTTTTCTTCTACTAACCTGTCTTACAGTGTAATTTGCAGGCCCTAGCAAATGAACCCAAGTGGGTAGAAGTATTGCAATTCCAAAAATTGTTTTATTGTGATGAGATGATGAATATTTATGATGTTTGAACCAAAGCAATGTGAAATAGACTGATATTATTGGAGTTCTTGTGGATAGGTCATTTAATTTTATGTATTTGTGGAATACAGTGTGATCATTTGATAGTTACACAATGTATAATAAACGAGCAAATCAAGGTAGTTAGCATTTTCATCTCTTAAGCACTTCTAAAAGTTTTGATTGATACATAATGTACATATTTGTGGCATATAGTGTGATAAAGCTTTTTTTTCCTTGAGCCAAGTCTTGCCCTGTAGTTCAGACTGCCCTTCAAACTTGTGATGATACTTTTGCCTCAGCCTCCTGAGTGTTGGGGATACAGCCTTGTGCTACCATGTCCACCTAAAATATAAGATTTTTAAATCAAATATTAGTCATGGGTCTCTTTTTCAATTAATGTATGGGTTTATTGCTTATGATTTAAGTTTTCTACTTGGGTGATTGGCTATAACACTGTTATGGTTTATATCTAGATGTCTCCCCAAGCCTCTTGCACTTACAGGTGAGGACTTGGGGAGGTAATTGGATTGTGGGGGTTTGATGAGTATCACTGGATCAGTCAGTTAATGAGTTTATAGTGAAATTTGATTTTGGAAGTTAGGGCCTGGTCAAAGGAGGCAGGTCACAGGGGTATGACCTGGAAGACTGCTCCTTTCCCACTCTTTCTTCTGATCACCATACCTTGGGTAGTTCTCGACTGCCATACCCCTTTGTCATGCTGCCCTGCCTTGAAACGAGCCAACTGTAGACTGCAACTTCTACAAACTGTGAGCCAGAATAAACCTTTCCTTCTTTAATTTGTTGGTGTCCAGTATTGTGTCCCAGCAGTGATAATGAGAAAAGTAACTAAGACAGATTTGGATACCAGAGAGGTGAGGTTGTTGCTGTGACTGTAGCTGACTGTGTACTTCAGAACCCTTGGATTTGTGGGAAGAGTTTGAAAAGGTTTAGAGATAGCAGCTAGAGAAGCTGTAAGCTGAGCTGGGTGGGAGATTGTGATCAAAGCTCAGAAGACCAGAATGCTGATATAAATGCAAATGGAAAAGATGAGGCCCTGGGAGGTTTTGGTTGGGAACAAGGTCTCCATTGGCAGTTGGACTCAAGATCACATGTGTTATGCTCTAGCAGAAAATTTGTTTACATTTTGCTCATTTCCTGCAACTTTGTGGGAGACTGAGATTAAGGTGGCAGACTAATCTGGTGGAGACAATTTTAAGGCAGCCAAATATTCAGGCTGTGGCTTGGCTACTGTTGGAGGCTTCTAGCCATCTCTTAATAGAGAACCAAGAGCAAATGGCTCAAAAAGTTTAGAGTTTAGCCAGAAAGGAAGCCCTGGTAAAGTCAGGGCCTGCAGAGATGGAGCAGAGGTGAGCATGGTTGCTGAAAAGATCGGCATTAAAATGAAGCCAATGTGAGGTGTGAGTGATGCTGTAATCCCAGCACTCAAGACCAGAAAGATTACCTGATTTTGAAGCCAGCCTGGGCTACGTGTTGAGTTCAAGGGCAGCCTGAATTACATAGCAAAACCTGGTCTCAAACAAAATCAAACAAACAAAATCCAAAAACAAAAAAGGAAGCCAAAGTACTTTACAACAGGACAGTAGGAAAAATGGCCTAAAGATTTCACAGGAGCTGGCAGTGCTCCGCTCTTTTCCAAGGTCCAAGTTGCAGAAGTGAAGACTTTGCTTTAAGAAGAGAGCCCCAGGGCACCTTGTGGGAGAAGAACTGCAGCCTAAGACGTTGAGGGTTTGCATTTAGGGTGCTCAGCTATCCAGGCACGCAGAGACCAGTACAGCTACAATTCAAGGGGCCCGGGTACTGCTTCACGTGGTCTGGCTTACAAGGCAGGCAGAATGCAAAGGTTGTGGGGTCAGAAAGGTTTCCACTCAGATTTCAGGAGGTGACCTGGAGAAAGCAGTGAGTGAAGATGTGAGAGTGAAGCCAGAGTGTGGAGGAGACCGCAGAAAGTTGAAGAGACTACAAACGTGGTGAAATGTCTGAGGAACCCTGCTAGGGCATGAAGTGCTGATGTGGCATGGTGGACATGGCAGATGGTTATAGAAATGACCACCTGCTTACTGGAAATTGCCCTTTGTGAAATCTTTCCAGGTATAGAACAGCTGCCTTTAGAGATCCACTTGCATACATTTACTGGAAGCCCCTAAACTTTTACCATGTCTCTTAGCTTACTCCAGCAACAACTCATCCCAGCAACAGTGGCTATGACTTTGATTGGCCTACAGTACATCAGTCAGTGAAGACCCGATACCCTTAAGTGACCCCAGACAAGCCTGCCCCTGGAGGTAGGAGCGGAGCAAAGATAGCACATTGAGACGCATGCTGAAGTGCCTCCTGTGGTACATGTAGTTTGCAAGCTTTGTCTCTGCTTTTGTCATCTTATAAAGAAACCTCTCACTACTTTCATTTCTGACTGCCCACCTTCATTTCCAGGTGTAGCCCTCACACCCATTTCCTTGCTGTCTTGCACAGGCTCAGGATGTTTACAGAATGAGGATCCTAGTCCCTTGCTGAGTCACTTAGTTAAACTTATAAATTTTCTCAGTTTGACACAATGTATCAACCATAACAAGCTAGTTGATTTTTATGTTTGTATATGCGTATACAATATGTATTTTGAGTGTAACTTTTCACTATTCAAATTTATTGTATTAGTTTTATATTTTGTATTTTCCCCTTTATGTTAAATTGAACATACCAGGTTTTGGTGTTGGCAGTTACGCGGCAAAACAGTACCTTTTTTTTTTTTTTTTTTTTTTTTAACAGCAACAAAGTTTTATTAGAGGTGGGAAAAGAAGCAGGCTCTGTAGAGGAAGTTTGGCCCAAGTAAAAGTAGAAAAGGAAGGACACTCTGTACAGTGTGAGGGTGAGTCATCTAAGGAAGAGAGAAGACAGTGGCAAAACCTCAGTCTCTGATGTCCTTTTTGTATCACCCTCTCCTCAGGCTGATGTCAGGTTTAGGCCATCCTATTGCAAACCTGCTGAGCTCTTTTGAGAGGTCTACATGTGGGTTTTTAGAATCCTGCATGTGTTCTGGTATATTGTAATTAGCAGGTCATACCCACTTCTCAGCCAGCTTTGCCATGCCCTAATCTCCTATCTCATTTTCCCCTTGAGAGACACATACCCTCATAATTCTTTACGGGGTGCTAAGGGAGTAGAGGTCTCTGTCTTCTATACCTTTTTCAGGCTGCAAGGGGCTGTAGGCTGGGGATTATGCACTTTCCAACTAACCTGGGGTGATGTGACTCACAAGCTGGTGGAGGAAAAAGCAAAAACCTATCAGAAGATAATGAGAAAAGAGTTAGTGACTATTAAGTTCTTGTGCAATTGGGTTTGTGACCAGAGTCATGGAAAGAATTAAATTCATGAACTGAGGTACCCCTGTATTTTGTTTAAGGAAGTAGATACAAAAAACTTTTTTAAAGAAAAAACCCTTAAAAACCCTAAGAATGAGAATGGTTTTACCACTGACTCATAGTCTCTTGAGTTAAGCTTGCTGACTGTTCTTTTTTGTTCTGCTCAGGCCATCAAACATGTTTCTAAGTTACCTGCATTTGGTTAGAAGAAACAAGGAAGGGATCTAGAAACAAATGTGGTGGTGGCTGACCCAGAACAGCACTCACACACGAGAGGAGAGAAGATGGTCGCCCTGACTAAGATAGCGCCCTGAGAGAGAAACAGCTGTGGAGGGGAAACTAGACGAATCTCTGAGACAAAGGGGAGTAAACTGGGGTAGCTGGCTCTGTAGGCAGGCAGGCTACAAAGTTACCAACAACTGTTTTCCCCCCAAAGAAGGAGAAAGCTGAGCAAAGTATCACGGAAAACAGAAACATGAGTTCCAAAATGCATTTTAGAGACAACTAGACAAGGCGCCCCAAGGGCCTTGCCTCCTCTCCTGCCTGGCTAAGCCAGATGTGTTACTGGATTCGAGTGCTTGAGTCTCCTTTCGGAGGCAGTTTCTAGGTTCTTCTGTTTCGAGCAAAGAATTGATCAAGACAAGTGCAAACAGTAGTAAAGTTTTATTGGTAACGAGACAAGAAACAGACGGCAGAACAAGTTTGGGTCAAGTCAAATTAGGAAAAGGAATACACCTATACTGGGAGGGCAGGTCGGCCATCCATGTAAGAGATAACACAGTGGCCAACATTACTTTTATGATTGGAGAAGTCACCCTGAATTTTTATAATGTGATTTTTTTTTCTTGATGGATTGAACACCTTAAATTTATGGAATCTAGGAAGATAAAGAATTTAACCGTGTACCACCCTATATATCACGTTCATTTTTGTATTTCACACACTAGCCACTCACATATTTTAAAAACTTAAAATAGAAATTAAAATACTGAGGTGCATGCAAAATGAAATAATGTTTTGAGTTCAGATGGTACAGGCAACTTCATGTTAACTTTTATGTGTTAACTTTTGTTACTTCATGTTAACTTTTGTATGTTAACTTTTACAAATGTTAACTTTTGTATGCTGATAGTTTTGAATTAAATATTTTATTCTAGTAGATTAATAGTATATAGTATATTACAACTGCTATATTTCCTCAAAAATAGACTGGGTCTTACATTAATTTTTGCTTCAAAAGACATAGTAGGACTTATTTTTAGGGGTTGTCTTATTTTTGCATGTACAAATATGTATATTTATTCAACAATCTACATTTACTCATTCATGTATAAAAATCTACATTTATTCATGTACAGTAATCTACATTTATTCAAATAGTGTCATGTTGATGGGCATGGTGGCACGTGTCTGTAATCCCAGCATTTGGGAGGCTGAGGCAGGAGATTTACCCTGAGTTCAAACATAGCAAGTGTCTCAAAAAACGAAAAACAAAACTACAAAAAAAAAAAATCATGTCATCTCCTGAAACATGATCGTAAGTCTTCAAAAGCCCAAATTTCAGCCCGAATTTCTTGACTCCATCTCCTGTAGAACCATTGGCCCCAATCTCTCATGTCCCGCAATAGCGCATCCTTAAATGAGCGCTTCTTGTCCATGTAGTCTCCTTGTAGTACAGCTATCAGTGATTTTATCCCATGAATTCTTTGCCCAAGTCAGGACTTATTACAGACTGGGTTTCACAGAGTTTCCATTAAATCAAGTGTTAATTGAAGACTTAAAACACAGCAGTGGCAACAAAAATGGTAGTTAAGAATTACATGGTCCACGCAAAAGTGACAAAAAATTACTGGCACCAAAATTCAGAAAGTGTTTCTTTATTTCACACAAGTGCATTAAGTACATCCTTTACAACACACAACATATTCAGTTATGAAGATTTGTATTAGACATAACTATGTCCATTTGTTATTGCATGTACACATTATTGATGCCTGTGTCTGTACTCCATTTGCTTATTTGTCAGTAAATCTGAACTTCATCTGTGTACATAGGCATTTACCTCTCATCCAAAGGTCCCTATGTGGGTATTTACAAGTATTATAATTTATATTATTTAAATAATTTATATATTATTGTTGTATAATTTAAGATGTTTGCTATGTATTGCAATGGACATACTGCATGCATCTGGCTGATGTTCTTAACTGGGGCTTATGTTTGGGACAGTACTTCTAATATGAGCATCTTGAACAATCATGGTAGAGTTTAGTATTTGGTTGCGTGGAAAGATGGTATCAACAGTATTGATAATTTGTAGGTATACGAGATATATTGACATGATAACTTAAAAATTTTTTTGTATGTGTATTTTGCCTAGTTCAGTAGTCCTTTTTTAAAAAGATAAAAACATGACAGTAACTTTGATAGCCACGTTATAGAAGGTATATTTATAAAGCTAAAATCTCATTGTGAGAAATTCTACTGTCATGAAGGTCTTACATAACAAAATGATTTCTAAATGCTCCACACATAGCTTGTGAAAATCTCAATATGATAATATAATATGAATCAGTTGTTAGAGTCTTTTTTTTTTTTTTTTGGCGGTACTGGGGATCGAACTCAGGACCCTGCACTTGCTAGGCAGGCGCTTATTCCACTGAGCTATATCCCCAGCCCCTGTCAGAGTCTTTAAAATGGGAATTTAACTTAGAGTTTAAAATATTTAAGATTTATTGAGTGGTTTCTGTGTGCCAGACACTGAGCTGTGTATAGCACTTTACATATATCACGTCATATGATCCAGTGAAACATAAGGTGTGAAATAGGAAATTAGTCCTATAGATACTGATAAATGTTACATATACTGATATAACACATACCAGTAAAACAAAGCACAGAGATTAACTTGCTAAGGGTCATATGGCTATTAAAATTTGAGCCTGGCTTTTCTTCGCATTTTACTATTCCTGATTAATAAATGTTTGAAGTATACATCCTTAGAATTTTAGGGCTGAATTAAACCAGAATCATTTAGTTGAATTAAGAGCCTGAGACCTAGAAACTTAGAATATAAGTCTTGGTTGAAAGTTGTGGTAGTGCTTGGGTTATGATTTAGTTTTCTGATTTCTACCCAAGGTTCGTTTGTTTGATTGATTGATTGATTGATTGATTGATTCATTCATTCATTTTGCTGTAGTGGGTATTGAATCCAGGGTCACTCTGCCATTGAGCTATATTTCTACACCTTTTTTTGTTTTTGTTTTTAAATTTTATTTTGAGATAGGGGCTCACAAAGTTGCTCAAACTGATCTTAAATTTAGGATCCTCCAGCCTCAGCCACCCCTGTAGCTCAGGCTACCAGTGTGCAGTACCATACTAGCTTCTTATTCTTTATGTATAGGCACTACAACTGTGATTTGTAGACCTGCCTAATCTTTCCCTTATCAGAGCAAAGAGGACAATATCTTGTATGTAGCATACTTATCCCCATGTTGTGTGATGTTGTGATGTGTTACCATTGCTCTTTGATACCGCAGCACCGCATTAGATAACGTTTATCAATGTGTAAAAGTGAATTTTTCAAATAGTTAAAGCCCATGGATGAGTGAATAACTCAATTTGTACAGTCCTTGCCTAGCATGTTTGAGGCCCTGGGTTCAACCCCAGTACTACAAAATAATAAACATAAGGAAAATCCCAGACCCAGCCAGGCAACAAACATGCTTTCTGAATGTATTTCTGCAGAAATTTAAAAAAAGCTGGCTAAAGTAATGCCTTGTTAGTGAGGCTTAAAGATGGAAGTCATTAAGGGCCTGACAATAGCTACAATAAATATTAGTAATGGGAAGCATTTTTGTAAGACATAGTTGATTAAAACTGTGCTATAACTAATGCTAAGTGATTAGTTTCTAAATGTTACTAAGTCATATTACATGTTAAAAATTTAGACTCAACATTACCATACAATAGATTTCTAAAAATTTTAAGGTATAGTTTAATTTTATGTACATGAAATGCAAAATAAAAGTTGTGAAGTAGGAATTATACTTATGTAGGTAGTCTCCAAAAAAGAATGGATCATATTCTGAAGGATTCAGTTAACTTGAAATCCCCTCTCCATAGAAACACTATTAAACGTGTGTGAAATCTGTACTTGACTCAGTAGCTGAAACAGAATTTTCTTTATCCAGCTATTTTAGAGCTAACTCTGAGTTGCAGAAGCAAGACACTTTTTGGAGCTGTGAAATCCTCATTGTATATATTTGTGGCATATTCTACTTCTCTTGCATCTGATTTAATCTTTCATAGAATTGTATGCCATACCACCAGATTCTGAAGCATTCGCCATAGATATCTATATGATCACTTAATGGAAATCTGTAAGTCCTATAGTTCGTGTAAATGTGATTCTTAAAATTTTTTTTGTAATCTTGGTACTGGTAGATCCTTAATGTTAAACAAGAAGTATCATACACTTACTTGTGGCATAAGTATTGTGCCATACCTGATTGTAGTTTAGGGGCAAGCTACAACTTCTTTAATATGTATACTAAAGAAGTTTAAATAGGGAGGCCTCACAATTAGGAGAATTTAGTTCAACAGGAGATTCATTAAGAATTTCCTATGAAAATAATTCATACATTTGTGTAGTAACTTCCAAAGTTAAACGTAGACTACTTCAGTCTAAGTAATTTGGAAGTAGAAAAATAAGAAAACTTGCTCTTTTTACTTTAAGGATAAAGAGAATATGAAGATTGAATTAGCTATGTATTCCCGTATTTTAGGTTTCCAGTGTCTTAAAGTTTGACTTTGAAACTCAGTTTTGAAAAAGCTGGCTTGTTTTCTAAAATTTATGCTGTTACGTGTTCATTGGAATCCATATATCATATTCTTGGTTCAAATAAAACAATTCATTTGGGTGTTTTTAAAATAGTGTTTATTATAACACTACTTCTAAAAACTTACTTGTGTTTGTTTTTCCTTGGAATTTAACATGTCACCTTCCATACAGAAGACCATCAATTGTTATATTTTGAATTAATTAACCTATGATGAAATATATCCAGCTAATTTTCTGATCCTTTTCAGTTGAATTGATTAAAAAAAAACAAAACCTAGAAGGAGGGCCGAGTTAGAAGGGTCACAAATTCAAGCCCAGACTGGTCAAGTTAGTGTTTTTTAATTTCTCAAAATCAAAAAAATAATAAAAGGACTGGGCATGTAGCTAAGTTTGAAGGTCTTGGGCTCAATCTCTAGTACCCCAGGCATATATACAAGTCTAGAAAAAGAATAAATTAAAATATATTTAAAATTATCTTTTTCTCACAGAAACAGTCATACATCTGAAATGTGAAGAGTAGGTAACACTTAAAGATGTCACTTACCACTTGAAAAGTCAGATTTACTAAAATAATACTTATTAATGAGGTTATTGTTCATTTTTGTAAAATATGTTTTGCTTCTTTGTTTTTTGGGGGTTTTTTTTGAGAAATGATTTCACTATATGGTTCAGGCTGGCCTTGATCTCCTGTGTAGCCCAGGTTGCCTTGAACTTAACAGTGATCCTCCTGACTCAGACTCCTGAGTGCTGGGATTACAGGTATGTGCCTCCAGGTCTAGCTCACAAAGACATTTTTAAAAAATAATTTTTAATGCAGTAATTTATCAGATTTTCTTAAGTAGTAAGTTCTTGATACAACCCATTTTATTTGTTAAATTTGTGTTTACTCAGGAATGAATGTAATTATGTAAGTGAATGTAAGCTGTATAAAATGACTTACGTGTCAAATATATTCAACTTAAAAATGGACTTTTTAGAGGCAGAAAGAGTAAATTAAATATATACAATTAATTTCATGAAATCTGCTCTAATGGTAGATATCTTCATTTTATAGGAAGGAAAACCTTTGAGACATATCTTGCGGACTTGTCTAGAGTCACATGGTAAGTTTAAAGATCAGAATTCCATCCCAAGTATTTCTTAACCCCAGTTTTCACATGCCAATATTTAGTGTTACTTAAAATGACTCATGAAATTTATTGATGTCATATGTCAGTACTTAGGTGACAATTTACAGTCAGCTCTGCAACTTGATGGGTGACAACCTTTTTCAACCAAAAAGTAAGTGTTGCAGCCACTACGGATACTAGTATGTTTGGCTTTTGTATAACTTTGCTTCAGGAGGAGAGGTGGGGGACATTTTCTTAAACTACATTGTTGAAGTAACAAATGTTCTCATAAAAAAGTAAAGTAGAAGTGGAGTGTTTTCTCCCTATTAGTACAGATGACTAATATTCATCAGTTTGGTATACATGTTTTGTCCATAGAAAAAATTATTTCTAAGAGATTATGGGTCTTTAAATTTTTTTTCTCAAGTATATATCCTGTACCCTTAACAATGGCAGAGCCCTGTTAAAAAGAATGAGGAAGATTTCTGTATACTCTTACTAGTTTCTAGGGCTACCATAACAATACCATAAATGGGTGTTTTACACAATGGAAACTTACTTTTGCACAGTTCTTGAGGCTAGAAGGCAGAGCTTAACAAGGGGGATGAGGAGAGGTTTCCAGGCTTCTCGTTGGATATAGATGGCCCTGCTCTTGAGTCTTTATTCACATGGTCTTCCTTCCCTGCAAGTCTGCTCAAGTCTTTTTATCTATTAAGGGTGCCAATCACTAGATTAGGCCACACTCTAGTAGCCAGATTTTAACTTAATTATTTGCAAAGATCCTATATTTAAATACAGTCACAATAAATGACCGTAGTGAGGATTAAGACTTCAACATAGGAATTTTGGGGAGGCACAGTATAGATTATGACATACATTATAATGTTCACTTAGTTCATAGATTATATTCTGCAGTCTACTGTCTATCTAGTATATTGGGAAATGCACTACCAGTGAGTTCAGTTTGGTTGTGGACTTAGAAGGTTAAGATACGTGAAGACTAGAAGGCGGTTTGAGATCATAAATGTTAAATTTTGAATTGCACAATACAATCATTGTATTTCAGAATTGAAACTAAAAATACAATGTTTTGTATAAGGTTTAGGGAGCAGTAGGGGATTTATATTTTCTTGAGTATCTGCTTGTTTGGTTTGTTGAGACAGAGGCTCACTGTAGTTCAGGCTGGGCTTGAAGTCACATTCAGTCCCCTTGCCTTGCCTCAGCTTCTTGCTGGGATGAGAGACATGCCCCCACACTTAGCTTGAGTATCTGCTTGAAGATGGATACTATCCATGGCATTTTGTTGAATGTATATAACACTTCTTTTAGGCAAATATTGTAGGTAGGTTCAAGTAATTTCTTCACTTACACAATTAGCAACAGTTCAGTAAAGATTGAACTAAGTCCATGCTCTGAACTGGACTGGTGAAGATGGTAAATGTGAGAAGGAAAGCTATGCTAGGCAGAAGTATAAACAATAGCTTAGATGTACACAAAGAGGATGGTATTTCAAGTACTGTGTTTCAAATATACAAATGCTAAACTTTGAATTGTTAGTAAAATTTAGTACTTTTAATGATCTGACTTGAAGAATTCTTGTCTAATTTGTAAAACCAGTACAGTTTAGAAATGGATCACCAGGTAGGTTTGGTGGTGTTCCTCAAATTGCCAGTAAGAGGCCAGACTGGGCTGCATAGTGAGGTCAAGGCCAGCCTAAAGTACAAAGCAAAGACCCTGTCTCATGGGGAAAAAAAAGAAGAAATGGATCAGTTTGTGATACTGATGACGTTAGGGAAAATAGGGAGGTTTTTTTTTTTTAGAGGGCAGACTACTAACATTTAAATATTAGGTCAGGAAATGATTTGTGATATAAAGAATTTCTTAAAAATTCTTTAAAGAAATATACATGTGGATCAATGGGGGCTGGGGAAGCCACTCCCCTCCATCCGTTTGAGCTTGAGCTGCCCCATAGGACCAGTTTGTATAACCCCAGACCAAAGCACAGGCCTTTTTTCTCACCCCTCCAGCCCAAAACCCTGGTTTGTTTGTCTGCTGTGCAGTGTGACTTCTCTATCATCCTAGGACCATTTCCCTGCTCTTGGTTGCTAATAGATGTGGCTTTTGTTTTAGTATTGGTGTACACTTTGTAATTCTTTGCTTGCCCTACACAAGAGTTTGGAATCTGTCCAGTCTACCATATGAGAACACTGTATCTTAGTTACTTTCTTGCTGCTGGGACAAAGTATCTGACATCTACAAGTTATTATTATTATTTTTTTTTTTTGGCGGTACTGGGGATTGAACTCAGGACCCTGCGCTTGCTAGGCAGGCGCTTATTCCACTGAGCTATATCCCCAGCTCCTGACATCTACAAGTTAAAGGAGGTTTATTTCAGCTCACGGTTTGTGGAGGTCTCAGTCCATAGGTGACTAGTTCCAAGACACGGTGGCGTGGCAGAGGGACATGGCAGAGGAGGACAGTCTATGGTGTGGCAGGTAAGAGGCAGCCACCTTCCTTCTTCCTTCCCTTTTTGTTCCATCCAGGCTACAAGCCTATTGGTTGGTGCCACGCACACCCAGGGCGGGTCTTCCTGCCTCAGTAAATCCATCATCTACACACAGAGTAAGCTACACCAATTAGTGGGCTAATCAAGAATCACCCACCCACAATCCAGGTACTCCCCAGAGCCCTACCTATCAGCACAGTGAGGCTTCATGGGGGACATCTAAATAGAGGCATTAACACACACCTAATTTGTTTTTTTTTTTTTTTTTATTTTTTTTATTTTAGAAACATAAAAGTACAAAAACATATTGACAAACAGACACCCATTATCATAGAAAATAGTACAATCACAACTAATCTATAGACAAGGTGATATGGTCTCAACAGTAGTTGTTGCTTTATCCATTGATATCTTCGAATTGTAGATGTATGGACCCATATACAGACATGC